>VDFB02284865.1:0-32635 GCA_007258455.2 Sequoia sempervirens
TACTAGTGTTCATGTGTATTGTCATCTTGTGTTGATTCCATGCTTTCACTAATTTTTACAGTTAGAGTTTTGTTATTGCTTGGATGGATATTATGTAAATGGTTTAATGGAATACTAATTCACCCCCCCACCCCTCAGTATTCTGGGTGTTAAACAAAGACACATGTTAGGATGTTGATGATGATTTCAATAGGCAGGTAGTTAACACTTAGGCATTGTTTCAATCTGATAATGATCAAGTCTTTACGATTTTTTTCTTGGATGTTTTAGATTTCAATGTTTGCTTTAATTTTTGATTTCTTTGTCAAAGGTTGAGGGTGATGATTTGTTTATCATGGATGGAGAGTTTATTACAAATAAGTGATAACGAAAATAAGATTCTTTGCAAATAAACAATAAGGAAAATAAGATTCTTTTGAGGTTTTTGGACTAGTTTTTTGTACTTTTGAGGTTAGTTGAGGTTGTTTTTGATGTTTTCATGATATTTGGATTTTTTAGGTGTTTTTGAGAGATTTAGAGACCAAGAGGGGGACCTAAGGGGACTAACCTAGTGCCTCGGGGGCTCATTGATGATGGCCTTGCCTATGTTATACATGCAGAGACAACGTAGTTCAATTTATTGGACTCAACACAGCTCGTACAAAGGCGGCAATCAATATTTTTGGGTTTTTTGATGGTTTACCATTTTTTTGGATTTTGATAGTGTTTTTGGATGTTTTTGGATTTTGATGTTTTGAATTTTTTTTTTTAATATTTTTGCACGATTTTGACAAGTGGATATGGATATGTGATGATATCAATGATCTTTTTAAGATTTTATTGAAAACCAAGCTAGTATTGATTGATCTAATTGATTGATTGTCGATAGTGATAACATTGTTGAGGATACACAACAATGCAAGGATAGTGTTGAACAACACAAGGATTGGGAAAGGATATACCCTGAGATGATGGTAGATTGATTGGATAAGATAGATCAAGATTTTGAAGCTAGGCTTGGAACAAAATCTGTTGGAATGATTTGATGTGATGTTGAAGTACAAGTTAGATGCAATTGATATTGATTACTTGCATTGATGTTTGATAAAAGATATAGATTAATAAGGAACATCTTATTCATCAAAATATGGAAATGGGCTAGTGATTTGGATTTTTTTCTTACAAATGTTTTGACCAATTTTTTTTCGTGTTTGTAAATGTTTAGATCAGCACATGAGTTGGAGGATATAGCTCAATTTATTTTCGAAGCAGGATGTAAGCATCTTCCCCCAGTGTGTAGCAATGTATGGAATTCCATGGGTGAATTCTTGGATATATGAATGGATTGGATGGATGGGTATGAGATTGTCATAAGATAACATGTTATGATAGAGAATGATCATTTGGATAATGCTTCATGAATCAGATAATGTTGGATAGGGTAGGATCAATGGTAATGACCCATGTCAAGATTTTTTCCATAAGTAAGTATGAAGTGCACGCTGGATTTTTTTCAAGATCAAGATAAGTTGGACTTGGATGAAAATGGGTTGGATAGATGGTTCATGGATTTATTATGGATAAGATGGATGGAATTTTGAATTTATTATGGATGAGATGAGATGCTTCTACATAAAATGGCACACATAGATGCTCAATTCTACTCACGATGCATGTTTGCTAGGTTTTCGTCACGATACTTGTCCAAAGTGCCACCATAGTGGTTTTCACTAGAGGATGATTTTTATCTTTACTCTTTTCTTGAATTTTTTTTTTGAAGGTTTATGCTCATGTTGAACCACCTTTTGGTGCTAATTTAGATGCTTCTAGTGCTAATATAGATGTTGTTTTTGTCATGATGTGCCAATGATATCTCACTTGAAGGAGTTATTTTTCTAAGATATGGGTGCTTGAATGTAACCCATGGATTCTCTTATCTGCTTTGTCAATACCAAAGTTAACCTCATCTAGATGTGCACATTGTGATAGAGTTCCCTTAGAGTCCTTATGATAAAGAGTTTTTGCCAACACATGGTTAATGCGATATTTGGATATCCTGGATGTCGAAGTGGATGGTGAAATGTGTTGAGAGATATGAGATGTAGATGGATTGGTCGATGGTTTGGAATCTTTGACTCTCCAAACTTGGGATGATGAACAATGATAGGTGGATATGGGTATTCAATTGGGACCAATTTCTTGATATACCTTGTAGGTCACTCTTAAAACTTTCTTTTGCATTTTTAGACATTTTTGATGGATGAACTTCCCTTTTTTATTTTGGCCCATAGTTTATTTGACTAATGGAGTTTGATAGGGATGATTTTTCTTGCTTTTTATTTGGTATCCATTTGAATTTTTCTTGCCCATTTTATTTTGCTAATTCTTTTGCTTCAATTCCTTGTTCCTTTCTTTGATATAACTTTTTCTCTTGTTGTTGGCCACAATTAGAGGGTGGAAAAATGTGTGGATGACGATTCATGATACAAATGGTTGTAGCATTGGTATCAATTTCTTCATAAGGACTCTTCATGCTCCCCATGTTGGTGTTTGCATTAGATGAAGTTTCCCCTAGTATTATAGAGGTATCATTGATATGTTTAGATTCCTTAATTACTGAAAAACCAAGACCTTGATGCTTAGGATTGTCGATAATCTACACTAGTTCTAGGATACCCTGTTCATGTAGGCCTAATCATTTTCCTTTATACTACTTTCTTTGACAGATCTTGTTTGCAATAGGATATGATTTATCTTGGAAACAAGGTGCTAATCCTTCTTTGCTTTGTTGTGGATCCTCAAAGGTGATAGCTTCTTTATTGGTAAGATAGCTTGCTCTAACAAAAGTAAGTGATTGAATTTGATAATATACTGGTGCTTCATCAATATGTGGGATAGCTTCATGATTGATATCTTTTGCTTGATTTTGTGAAATATGTGATTTTGATGGTTCTTCAAAAGATATCATTTCTTCAAATTCAATGTAAAAACCTTTTTCATGGTTATCTTCTGAAATGTCCCCATAAAGTCTTGTGAATCCGGCTATAGCTTGATTATTTGCAAATATGTCTAGAGTAAGAGACCCTTGTTCATTGGTAATGATGTTGAGAGTAGAAGACTCTTGTTGTGGATGAAGATCATCTACATGTCCATTGGGAGTAAGCATCTAATGGGTAGATGTAGGAGTATGTGATATATGGATATGATCATCATTTGCAAAATATTGTATGGATTGGAAGATACCCCTTAAATCATTATAGTATCTTAGAGATATGGATCCTTGATTTTGGCTTTTTTCAAAGTTATCCTCAATATCAGATTGGAATAGATCTATTAGATATTGAGAATACATGGATATTTGATCTTGACTGATTTTAACATTGCTTTGGATCAAGTTCTTGACATGGGTCAATTTCAAAGGATGGATTATTTGTATTTAGGGTTCTTGAATGTATTCCTTAGGCATGGGTATTGGTTTAAGGTTCTCTTGATCTTCAAGTGAATTTGGATCAAATGGTGAATTAAGGATTTCTTCAATATTGGTAACCATGATGTCAATATGTCTTGGAAAGGACCACTGGTAGACTTTGGTGAAGGATTTTGATCATGCTTGGAAATAAATTCTTGAGATATGTCATTTTGCTCATTGGATGATATAGAGACATTTCCAATGTGATCATTGGTAGATGGATCTTGGGTGTTATCCTCAACAATTGAGGTAGAGATCTTGTAAATGTTTTCAACCATGAGATCAAATGATGTTAAGATTTTTTGAAATGGATCATTGTTAGATGTTGAGGGATTATCTTGACCATGCTTTGAAAAAGTATCTATGTCTTCTAGCTCATTATGTGAGGTATAAACATTATCCGTATGATTATCGATGGGTGGGCTTTGAAGGTTATCCTCAACATTGATTGCCCCTTGATCAATAAGGTCTTGTATAAGGTTCTTGATTTTTATGCAAGCTGACCTTTCATGACCTTTTGTTCCATGGTATTTACAATAGGCATTATTATCATACCACATGGGTTTGAACCAAGGTTCGTAACCAACTAATGACTTTGGAAGATTGATAAAATTTGCATGGACTAGCTTGTTTAACACTAACTCGATTGGTTTCCCTAAAGGAGTGTACTCACCTTTGGTGCTAATGTTGGGTTTGGATGTGTTCATTAATGGATTCATGTTTTGATTGCTTGATTGAAAAATTTGTGACTTTTGACATTGATTAAAATCTGACATGTGACAAAGTATTCCAAAGTCTTGAATAGGGACACCCATAGTTGGTATGTTGTTGTAGCTAGTAGGATATGATGACTCTATGGGTAGATAGAGTGGTAATGGATTCGGGTAATAGATTTACATTGACATGTTTTTGGTACTCAACCCTACGATGAAGGTGTGATTGGATTTTGGATGTTTAAATATGATGCTTGGTCTATGGACATAAGGATAGACAAGATTTTGTTTGATTTTTGCTATGTCTCAAAAGATGATGACAAAGGATATGTTGATTTTCCTACTTGAACTAGACTTGTGAGTGCAAGTACGGGATGATGATAGTAATATAGAAACTTAGGGAGAGGATAATGTCAACTACACTTGAAAAGGCCACAAGATGATAAGTTGATTTGATAAAGACTCTAACAAGATGATAAGGTCAGATATGTTGTGTTTGATATGTGTCCAAAGACTGGTTTGATATTTTATCTATACTAATGATGCAAAGGCTTGTCTAAAAGACCAATGATGTCTAAGGATGTTGATAAAGTTTGATGTAGATCTGATTTGATGTTTTTTCCAAGAGGTCTATGTTGAAAAACTCAAGGTTTATATTCTTCACCCATGCTTACACTGTAGGATAATCATATGTTAGATCTTTCAAAGGTCAATGGACCATCCACATGAGGAAAAGACCACATCTATTGTTAGTCATGGGGAACTCAAGCAGGAAGAACTATCCTAGAGTTTTGTATGAAAACTTGTTGACAAAGCCTAAGACCCAAGAATGTCACGGCGAGTGGAATTGTTAATATGCCTCCCATCGGGCAAGACAAAGTCATTGTCTCGACGACTAAGAATTTCATCAAGATGAGACTTCCTTTCTTTGAGAAAGGTCTTGGTGAGACTTAAAGAATCTCGCCGGAAAGGATAACCTCGGCTATATGTCAATAGATTCGGTGGAGGTCTCATTGATAACAAAATTAATCGACATGCCTTTGTGTTTTCGTACGCGAGGAATTCGTAGAGGATGTCCTGCACGACAGAGTCAAGGTCACCCCAACGGGATCCTATTTGCCAAAGGAGGGTCAATTTGCTAGGATAAACCCCTGCAAACGCGTGAAGTCTTTCCAAAAGTAAGGGGTGTTAGTATGTTGTGTTTGGGAAGAAGTCTCACCTGTCAGTCAAAAGGAACTCGATTTTGAGGATGTTGGTTTCGGAAGGAAGGTGGGATTGTTGTATGTCTCATCGACCATGTGTCTTGCCAAATAAAGGAGTTCAAGGTGAGATTTGAGTTTTAAGAAGTCTCACCTAGGATGTCTCAGCGAAGTGTGATGTCAATGAAGAGAAGGAGGAAGCTTCACTGTGACACCCTGGATTACTAGTGAATGTCTCCCTGAAAGAGCAGAATGTGCATGGTAAAGGGTCTTTCTGGTTGCGATTGTCTTGGCTGACTGTGGAGGCAATATTGATATGAGCTTTTGAGCTCGGCAAGAGGTCTCCGATAGTTTCCATGTTATGCCAGTTGAAGCTCTGAGCATAACTGGTGATCAAGCAGTAGATACTGCGTGTCTCATCGAGATGCATTTTCATCGAGATGGCTCTTGACCAAAGTGAAATCCATGGAATGTCAACCAACTACAGAAGAATGAGGCAGTCGTGGCACCGACCTCGTAATGAAGAATGTCAACTCCGGATGAATGCCATACGTGAACTCTGTAGAGTGAGCTTAGTGCATCTACAACAAAGTTAGCCAAAGTGTTTCGAGGCAAGACATGATGCTAGAATCAGAGTAAATGCTGAGCAATGAGAAAGATCAAGAGGGTTCTCCGGAATGAATCGCTACCGACATGGACACACAAGCTACAACAACATTAATTTCAATAATTGAAATATCCGAGATAACCTTTATGAGCCCAATATTTTTGTAAGTTCTAGGGCCAAATAATAATCGCTATATATATAAGGCATTTTTGTCTTTTGTAAATAGGGAAATATATCCGTAAGGGTTAGTGATTTTTATCAACTTTTCTCGACTAATGTGGGCTGTTTTTTGTAACTCAATCAAACTGGAATGCAACGTAGAGTTTACCTTTGGAAGCTATTGTTGAATGTTTGTATCACTCTCACTTTCTGTATTTTAGATTATGTGAGTTCTCAATTGTGTATCTTTAAATCTCTATTCATATCTTAGAGCTATGAAATTAATCTTTCCTTCCTGAGATGTGTATGTAGATTGAACCTGTTAGGATTGATGCATAAGTCTGAAAGAAGTTGTGTTGAGCATGTAAAATGTTTGCAATTAGGTTTCCCAGTGTATGTTCAACCTGTTTTCTTTTCATAATTCCTCATCATTTCGGTGTATCACCTTAGATTTTAATCTTCATCTTATGTATTCCTTCTTCCTTTTTCCCCACAAGAATCAGTAGTTAGGTGACACCAAAGGAAGTCGACCTTCTCCGGAGGTTGACCTCACCTACAAGTGACCCACAGCTTTAGAGGTCTTCCCATGTTTCTCTTAGAAAGCTTAGTTTCGTGAATTTGCATAGGTGCAATTTATAGACAACAAAACCTTTAGGTATGTTGTGACAGATGTTCTAACAACTAAGCAGGATATTATGACAACGTTTGAGACTAATTTTGACAAGCCTGAGCTAAGAAGGAATACAAAAGCAAGAGATTTTTTAGACAACAACAAAAAAATATGAAATAATAGCGAGATTTTATATAGGCAGTAGCGACAATAATGATAAGAGCGACTCGGTTTAGACATTGTGACTAGCAAATAAGCAGAATAAGCAATAGTGAATAGTTTCACAATAGCGACCAAATGTTATGCAATAGAGACAAAATACTAATACAAGCATGAGAAGATGTTGAACAAGAGCGAGTAGATTATGAGACAAGAGCGATCAAATGCATAATAGTGACCTATTTTTCTAACAAGTGCAACTTTTTTTCTTGATTTATAGTTTGATGATAGTTTTTGACAATTTTGCAAGTTGAAAGTTTAGGTCTGATGTTTCAAAGTGATTTGTTTGAAAGAGCAAGTGATACACACAACAAACGAAGTATGCAATAACTAACTCAAATGGTAAGGGGGATATTATGAAAACCTTTTTCCACAAGGTTTACTGGTCTAGCTTGAACAAGATATCAATCAATTACAACCTAGTTTAGAGTAAAGGTACATTTCTTCACAATAGGCTTATCTCATCCCTGAAAGAGTGATGTAATACATTTCTAATGTAGGGGTCGAATAAGACATTCCAAGGTTATGTACCAACTTGATACTTCTGGATTTTTACAAGAGAATGAACTCTTAATCCTTACACCTCAACCATAAACTAGACGTGGTAAGTAACTTTTGGGAATGATGTTATGCCCATGTACTACTATGATGAACCATTTTGGAAAAATTTAGATTGACCTCTAAGTACAAGTTTTTTAATGACTCAGTCAACACCAGAGGTATACTTTAGATGTGAGACACTAAAGTATCTAATCATCATCTTAGTAGCCCATACGTTTACCTTGGATTTTGACACGCAAGGTATAGCATCCCCAGATACATGCTACTTACTTTCGTTTTCACACGCTTTATATAGCCTACCTGAAAACATGCTTTTCGGGTCACCTTGAGTTCTCTATTGTGGGATGTGTCTCAAAGTAGGCCCCTCTACTAAAAAAAAGAAGACTTGGATGTCTTGATATTTCTCTTCACCTAAGATTGTCGAATGATGCAAGGGGAGAGGATACGTATACAAGATGCCTCTTCAAGTAAGTGCACCAAACATGAAAATTAAGTGGTTCTTTTTAAAGCCCAAAGGAGATGCAATTTGTTTATTCTTTTTAACACCCAAATAAAAATGACATGTTTTGGAACATTGTTATTTTTAACCGAGAAAGCAATGGTGATTTGTTGTTGTTCTTTTTAGATGCACCAAAACAAAAGTGTGAGACATTATGTCAATTTTAAAACATCCAAATCTAAATATGAGTGTTCTTTTTAAAGCACTAAAAGAAATGTGTAAATTGTTCTCCCAACGCCACAAGTTGCGAATCAGACACTAGTAACCCAAAAAAGCCTTAATCTACTGAAATAAGCTTGCAAAAATTGACAAATTTTTACCTTTCTTGATTTTGTAAGCAGGGGAAAAAAATGACTTTGTTACTTGCAATAGCGAACTTTGTCTGAGACAAAAGCAACCTTGTTCACACAATAACGACCCTATTTTACAATGGCTAGCTTGTTTTACAATAGTTAGCCTTTTTTGTACAATAGCTAGCCAATTTTACAATAGCGGCCTATTTTTACAATAGCTAGCCTATTTTATAATAGCGACCTATTTTTACAATAGCTAGCCTGTTTTGTACAATAGCTAGCCTATTTTACAATACTGACCTATTTTACAATAGTGACCTATTTTTATAATAGCTAGCCTGTTTTATAATAGCTAACCTATTTAGATATAGTACCGACCCTGTTTTGAGACAATTGTAGCCTGATTATGCAAAAGTGAACTTCTTCAGATACAGTAGCGACCCTGCTTAGATATATTAGTGACCCCATTTAATGATAGTGATTTATGTAAAATACAATCGCGTTCTAGAAACTTGCAACTTATGAAAAACTTGATAAAAATATTAGATCAAGGATAGGGGTCCCACCGGGCATGCCATTAAATGTAAGGGGAAAATACATAATGAGCATATAATAATGAATTCAATGAAAGAAATTAAAAACATAAATGATACACGGGTACTTACCAATGAAATGCAATTGTCAAAAGCTATGAATTCATGACAAAATTTAGATGATCAAATCAAACATAAATGAATTCAAAACCAAAACAATCTTATCATTCCATTGTTGAGTAACCTTAGTTGAAAAGTATTGGGGATTGCTTCAACTCAAAGCATCCATGATAGTTTGCAAAACACTTCAATATATGATGACCTAAATGCTATGGTAAATAATTTTCAATTACTCAAGAATCAAAAGAGCATGGCTTCACTATGAAAATTCTAGGTTTGGACTGTGAAGGATGAAGGGTGATTTTGTAGATTTTAGGAAATTGGATCAACAATCTAGATTAAGAGGTGTTGATTTGAGATCAAAGACTGAGAATAAATGAGAGGAATTGATTTCCCAGTTAATTGATTGCAACTGGCTACAAGATTCCAATTAACTAGTTGCATAAGATATTAATTGAAGTGTTAAGTCAATTGATTGATCAGAAGAGTGGTCACTCAATATCAGTTGACTGAGAGAGAGAGAGTGTCAATTAAGATTTGAGGGAATTAATGCATGATATAATTAATTAAATAATTAATTAATTATTGGAGGAATGTGCAAGATAAGATTGCGATAGAAGATAATTTTTCTTTTTGCATGATAAGATAATTGATTAATTGACGAATGTGCAAAGATAAGATTGATTAATAAATAAAATGTTAAATATGTATTAATGGATGATGTTTCAAATAAGTTAAGTCAAGATATTTTGAAGGAATTTAGGATAATTAAATAATTAAAGATAATTATTTAATATTAGAAGGGGGTTTGATATTTAATTAAATAATTAATTGATAACTATTTAATTAAAAATAGAAGAATAAGTTAAGTTAGCGACATAATTAAATAATTAATGTTTATTTAATTAATCAGGAGGAATAAGGTTAAATTAGTGATAAACTAGCGAATTAATTAAACAATTCAATATTATTTAATTAATAGAGGGAAATAAGGTTAAATGATAAAAATGATATTAATAATGCAAATGATGCCAATAATGGAAAAATGGAGTTTTGAGATGTGTGATATGCGCTAGGCATTTTTACATGTCTACAATTATAGTTTGAAGTCAAATTTTGCACTTTGATTTGCCTTTTGGAAAAAATGTAAAAAGTTATTCTTTTTCTTAAATGAAGGGGTTATTTTCTTGCATTGTGAGGCCTATATTATATTTCTCTTTCTATTTTTTTGTCTTGAATATATATCATGGATTTGAAAGGAAGTAGGGTATATAAAAAAGTCTTCCTACACTATTATTCTAAGGAGGGTGTTGTGTAAATTTCAATCTTTTAACACTTACATAAAGTATACACACACACACCATAATGATGAGAGCCATTCACATTCCATTTTATGCCATACTTTAGCCTTTTTCATATGCCTTCATACCAATTTTCATATTCCATTTCCACATCATTTTATCACCTTTATGTTGCATATAGTTAAATATACATAAGTAATATTTAATTTAGTTTTTGGGTAAAATATGAAAATTAATTATTGAATTATTAATTACTAACAAAATTTATCATACACAATCTTGTAAGATACATTGCTCATTCCCGTGCGCTCTGGATTTTGAATTTCTGCAACTCTACAACTCGATGAATCAGCCTGGAGGGGGCCCCATGGAGGCTCCACCACCAAAGCAACCTGTTGTTTCCCAGAATAATGTTGCCTCTTCGTGTGGGAGGACGACCTTGTGCTCTGAGCATATTCTGTTGTTTGGGGGTTTGAAAAACCCTATTTTTTCTTTTGAAGGAAATTTTTGTCCTGGCCTAGATGCCCAAAAGGCTTCCTATGTGGATAAGCTTGTTGGAGGTCAAACTTCAATAAGGACACCTCAAAAATCCATGATGACTTTTTGTACTATGGAAGGGGACAAAGTGGATGTCCCAGATGATATTTTGAATGCTGCTATAGAGGGATTGAAGTTGTCCTTGGTGGGGAAATTCTTTTTTGGATGACCCAACATTGACCAGGTACGAAAATGGGCCTCTAACAATTGGAAACTCAAAGGAAGCATTTCTATAAGTGCCATGCCTAAGGATCTTTTTATGTTTACCTTTGTTATCCATGAGGATATGTTAAAGGTCCTCACAGGTGGATCGTGGGCTTTTGATAGTGGTTTTAAAAATATTTTGTCTTTATGCAAGTGGAAACTAGGGTTTGACACCTCTACTGATTTGGGGAAAGTTGCTCCAACTCGGGTTAGGCTCCCTGGGTTGCCACTTGAGTTTTGGCATCAAAAGGTTTTTAAAGGAATAGTTGATTCCTTTGGTTCTTTGGTTACCATAGACAAAGTTACTCTTCTTAAAACAAGGTTAGTCTATGCAATAATTTGTGTTAACATTAAGGTTAACACAGTCCTACCCACTTCAGTGACCTTAAAACCCAAGTTTGGTAAATGGGTTTAACCTTTAGAATATGAGTGAGCTACGGTTTTCTGTCAAGGATGCAATAAATTTGGGCACCTACATGATGCTTGTAAGATAGCTCCTCTTGAGACTAAGATTCCCCAAATTGAGACACAAGTGAGTGACATGTTGAAGAATAAGACTTTGTTGAATAGCTCAAAGGAATCTGAAATCTCAACACCCAACAAAAAGTTGTTAATCACGAAAAAATCCTTTAACCCAGATATGGAAAATATTCCCAATGAAAATCTAGAAAGGTTGTTTTCAAAAGCTGCCAATGAATCATCTACTCCGCCATCCTTGGAGAAAATTCAGGATTCCGAAAAAGAAAAGGAAAATGAAGGAAGAACTCCTCCTATGTTTTAAGAAAAATAGAAAAATGATGCCCGGGAAGAAGGGGAAATTATAAGCCACAATGAATAGCTTTCGACCCCAACTCAGGACCGCAATGAACCAATTATGGAGGAGGAGAAAATGTCACAAAGCAAGGATGATAAAGGATGGATAAACACTAAGTCACAAAAAAAGGAAAAACCAGATGTAGGAGGAAACCATAAAGTCAATAGACCCCAATTAAAAGAAAGAAGAGTAAAAGAAACAACAAAAGATGAGGCAGCAGAGAAACATAGGAATCTGGACTCATTAGCAAGGAACAAACCGAAAAGGAAATAGGGGAGGTTGTCCTCCCATCGTGGGTAGTATCAGTCGATACTGCTCTTTAACCCTTCTAAATTATGAAGATCTTATCTTGGAATGTAAGGGGTCTTAATGGCCCATATATAAATAGCATGTCCTGAAAGCGTGCTTAGTTGATGTGAAACCTAACATTCTCTTGATCCAGGAAACAAAAATGAAAAAGGAAAGTTTTGAGAAAACCCTGAAGTGGCTTTGGCCTGGTGCTGGTTTGATGCTAGTGATGCTGAAGGAGCCCCTGGTGGGATTGCTAACTATTGGATGTCTTCCCAGTTTAGCGGCAAGTTGAAATTCAAGAATAAAAATAGTCTTTTGATTAGTATGGAAGATGGTGATACTTCCATTAAATGGAATATGGGGAATATATATGGCCCAAATGCAAGGTTGGATAGGATGGACTTATGGAACCTGTTGGATAGAGTTATGATTAATAGAAAAGTTGAACTATGGATGCTTGGAGGAGATTTTAATTCCCCGCTATACCCTTCTAAGAAAAAGGGTGATCTCACTGACTTCTCAGAGAGTATGATGGATCTCTCAAGCTTTATTGAATCGGTGGGACTTATGGATATCCCTCTTATAGGATACCATTTCACTTGGACTAATAGAAGGAAAGGTAATCAACTTATACAAGTGAAGCTGGATAGATTCTTGGTCTCCTCAAACTGGAATATTTTGCATAATGTTTCTCTTACTGCTTTTCCTAGAACAGGTTCTGACCATAGTGCTCTTCTTATGGAATGGGATGATAAGGTGATAAAAAAACCTTACCCCTTTAGGTATTAAATCATGTGGTCCCTTCATCTGGACTTTAAATCTCTAATTGAAGAATGTTGGAACCTTCCTTGTGATGGCACTCCAATGTTTAGGTTAATGCAGAAGTTAAAGAGAATTAAGGAAAGGGTTAAAGGATGGAACAAATACATTTTTGGGAATATCTTTACCACTAAGAGGGCTCTGAATTTGAAAATTAAGGAAGTTCAAGATCAAATAGAGGTTGGAAACTGTAATGATGAGATCTAAATTATAGAAAGGGAGCTTAGAGCCCAATGGCACAAAATAAGTAAGGAGGAAATCTTCTGGAAATAGAAATCAAGGATTCAGTGGCTTAAGGAAGGAGAAGGGAATACTAAGTTTTTCCACCAATCTACAATGAAGCACAAAGGAAGAAACATGATTAGATCTCTCACCACTTCTAATGGTACTAAATTGGAAAGAGAAGAAGAAATAGCAAATGAGGTTGTTTCCTTCTTTTCAAATTACCTGGAGCCTTCAAGGGTTGACAATCTGGATTTGGGGGAATTCCTGCAGGTTATACCTAATCACGTAGGAAGACCTAAAAGAATTAACTAAGTGTGTCACTTTGAAAGAGGTAAATCAGGTTTTTTTCTCTTTTTGAGCTTTCAAAGCTCTGGGACCTGATGGATTTCCACCAGCTTCTTCCAAGTATACTAGGAGATTGTGTCTGCGAACCTCTTAATTGTTGTCAAAGATTTCTTTAGATCGGGTAGAATTTTGAATCAGATGAATATCACTTTTTTGGCCCTTATCCCTAAATCTAATTTAGTTGCTTCAATGAATGATTATAGACCTATAAGTCTATGTAACACCACTTACAAGATTTGTTCCAAAATTCTTGTCAACAAACTGAAGCTAGTCTTAGGAAAAATGATTGCTATCAATCAAAAAGGTTTTGTTCAGGGAAGAAAAATATTGGATGCAACAATTTACACTCATGAGATCCTGCACTCTATGGATTACAGTAAAAAACCAAGTATGGTGTTGAAACTAGACATCTCCAAAGCATATGATAGGGTTACTTGGAATTTTTTATTTGTTGTTTTGGAAAAAATTGGCTTTAAAGGTAAATTTCTCAATTTGATAAAAGCCTATGTTACTACCCCGAAGTATTCAGTTCTGGTTAATTGTATTTCCCATAGTTTTTTCTCATCTAGTAGAGGGTTCAGACAGGGAGATCCCTTATCTCCTTACCTCTTTGTCATTGTGGCAGAGGCTCTTGGCCGCAACATTCAGAAACAACTTAATAATAATCCCCTTAAGGGCTTCTGTGTTGCTTCTTCCTTACCCTTGGCCTCACATCAACAATTTGTTGATGATACCATTCTAATGGGGGAGGCTTTAGTGGTTGAAGCAAAACAATGGAAAACTATTCTGGACAAGTATGTTGATTTGTCAGGACAGTGTATAAATTACCAAAAAAGCAAAATTTATTTTTTCAATACTAGCTAGCTTGTGAAAGATAAAGTAATAAGGATTTTGGGATGTCAGGAAGCGGATTTACCTGCTACTTACCTTGGTCTACCTCTTTTCTCTCGAAATCCGAATAGTAACTATTGGAACTATATTGTGGAGAAAGTACAAAAAAAATTGGCTAGGTGGAAGGGTAAATTGTTGAACTTGGCAGGAAAAATTTAGCTTTTAAAGGCCTCCCTTTAGAATATTCTTGTCTATTATCTTTCAATGTTTAATATACCTGCCTATATTGCTAAAAGAATTGAAACAATTCAAAGAATATTTTTATGGTCCAGAGTGGAGGAAAGGAAAAGAATGGCTCTCATTAAATGGGAGAAGGTGTGTCTCAAAGAAAGAAGGTGGGTTAGGCATTAGAAGATTAAAATTGTTTAATAAAGCTCTGGTGGTGAAAATGAGTTGGTTTCTCCTAGAAAATGAAAAATATTGGGCTACTATCCTTAGGGCTAAGTATATTAAAAATAAGGATGCTAGTTGTTTCTTGAGGAAGAAGGAGCTTCTGCATGGGTCTTTGTTTTGGAATAATCTCCTTAAAAATCGTGTAGTGCTGACTAGAGGTGCTAAAATGAGGATTGGTAATGGTCTCAATACTGATTTCTGGGAGGACCCCTGGTCCACACCAACTCCACTGTCGACCTTTGGTTATCTCCAATAAATTAGAATAAGACTGAAAAGGGAAATTGGGAAAAATTTTATAATTATCTTGTGTGGGATGGCTACAAACCCAGGTGGAAAAGCTTTAAAGACTGTCTGAGCAATACTATTCTTAGGGGGAGTAGACAATAGAATTGGGAGGTTTCTATTGACCTACTTATGAAATAGATTGGAAACCTTGACCTCTTTTCAAGAAACAGAAAAGATGAGTGGATCTAGACAAAAAATGCTAGTGGAAGATTCTCTGTTAAATCAACTTATGACTTAATGATGCAGCAAACTATGGTCTTGGGTTCTTTTGACTGGCTTAAAGTTTGGAAGAAGAACCTAATCCCAAAAATTAACTGCTTCTGGTGGATGGTGATACATGGTAAGATCCTCACTATAGATAACCTAAAGAAAAGAGGTTGGCATCTTGTAAATAGATGTAGCATTTGCAATGAAGAAGAGGAAACTATCATGCATTTGTTTTTTCAATGTTCTTATGCTCAAGAAGTTTGGGGTTTTTTTCTTAATGCTCTAAAGGTGGAGTGGGTTTTCCTGGTCAATGTTCAAATGTTTGTGGAAGGATGGAGCTTTTTCCCTTATTCCCACAATATAATTAGTGATATGTGGGGACAAATTCCTCCATTTTTGGCTTGGGGTTTATGGAAAGAGAGGAATAATACAGTGTTCAGGGAGACTACTAGAACTAGCAAGGAGCTATGTGTAATAATTAAAAGAAAAAATTAGGAGAATATGGAAAGCTACAAATACAAGCAGGCTAAGAAATAGCCTACTCATAATGAGCTAAGTATAAAACAACAATGGGAGCTCTCCCATGATTTAAATAATGTTAACCGGATAAAATAGCTTATAAGAAGAAGCACTATCTGGATCCCCCCAAATCCTAGATGGGTGAAATGCAACTTTGATGGTTGCTCGAAGGGGAATCCTAGAAGGGCTACAACTAGTGGAGTAATAAGAGATGATAAGGGTGCCTTTCTAATTGGATACAACAAAGGCTTAGGAACTACTACAAACAACTTTGCTGAGGTGTCTGTTGTTTGGATTGGTGCTAGACTTCTTAGAGAGAGGGGATACAACAAGGTTATTGTTGAAGGAGACTCAAAGCTGATAATAGACTATCTCAACAATAGGGCGAATATTCCTTGGGAAACTAGAGATCTGTTGGAAGATTGTAAAGGCATATTGCAAGAGATCCAATGTGTTAAAATTTTCCACTCATTAAGGGAAGGAAATAGGGCAGCGGATGCGATGGCCAACCTTAGTATAAATCAATAAATTTTAATAAACTGGGACTTTATTAATTTTCCTATTCAAATTAAGGAAGTCCTAGCGAAAGACAGACTTGGTGAAAAATATGTGAATAAAGATCTATGAGGAGGGGTTTCTTAATTATTAATATGAGTGGTGGAAGGAGAAGGCTTATGAGGATGTGGACCCCAAGGTTACAAGTTGGCATGCCGATTGGATGGTGTTCGAAGCACGTTTTAAAGGGATTGCCAAACCCTGATAAAGGACATCATAATCGAGGGAAAGGACAATCGAACAGGCAGTTTTTGTACCATGACAGGAAAAATTTAAATTTGGAAATGAATAGCATGTGGTATAATTTGAGGATCGATCTTCAATGTGACATATGGAGTCGCATCAAAATTAGAATTAAGAGTGGGAATAAAACAAATCCTATCATTGCTAGAAAAGGAAGCGAAGCTGTCACTAGCAATAATGATTATTGGCGAAAAGGTGGTAATCAAGATGTGAATTTCTTTATGATACATAGAAAAAACCCTATGCTAACTGCATTTCAAATGAATTGTAACAGAGTCACCATTAGAACGGAGAGTGTGGAGCTTTTGGTTGTGAGTGTTGAGGACGTCGAAGGAAATAGAAGTGATTTTCTTCTGGTTCCTAAAGTTTTCCATAGCTTAGACAACAAGATGGGTGGACCTAGGAAACGTATCAAACCCCAAAAATTTGATTCACTTCACAACAATGAGGAGCTATGGGGTCTTTTGAGTAGGTGGGCTTCACTCCATATTTTGTCACAATGGAGGGCTATAATGAAAGACTCGGCTACAAATTTGAAAATGTTGGAGGGATGGCAAAGTAAACCTAGGCGGGCTTCAGTTTAAGGTGGACACGAAGCTGATTGCGGAAGTGATGGGTATGGCTTACGAAGGAAAAAAGGTAGCAAAGGTCAGTAATGGTAAATATCAAGATTATTTCGAGAAGTTCTTTGAAGGAAAAGAAAAATCAAAAAGATTTCAAAATGGGTATTCTAGGGTTAAGTTGCCACCTCCGTAACACAATGTTTGCTTTATTGTAATGAAGTATTTTACTCTCGAGGGTTGCTACCAATCTATCCATGGATACCACTTTCCCATCCTCAACCATATTAGGCATCAGGAAAAAATAAATTTACCTTTTTTCTTGTTTTCCTCTCTTAGCCAGAGTCTCACTCATGGAGCCAATCCACCATTACATCAGGGCCTTATAAGAGCCATTTGTAAATTAGTGTTGTTAAGAACTCCTCAGAACAATCTTGGTATTAAGATGATTGAAGACTCTAAACCTTAGAGCTCGGTGAAAATTGAGCTTCTTGAAGATCGTCCCCACCCTACGCCTAAAAAATCTGGCAAGAAGTCCCAAAGCCCTGAGAAAATTGGTAAAAAATCCCAAAGTTCGGACACTACTATGTGGAAAGATTTACTGATGGTCATGCCAAAGAAAAGAAAGGATAAGTCGATGGAGATGGGAACCAAAAAAAGGAAGAGATTGATTTTACGTGAACTCGGGGAAGAGGTGGACACAATTACTATTCCTGATGATAATGAGTTGGAAGGTTTAAACCCTGGAGGAAGAAGGTCAAAAAGACTAGCCATGGCGGTGTCGAAAGGACATGAGAGTAAGAAAAACACACAGAGCACTGAAAAAAAAAGTACCCAAAGCCCACCGGAGAGTGTTGAAAAGAAAGAAGAGGAGAATGACTCCTCAACAGAAGAAATCCTGACAGTTTGGGAGGAGACTCAGCTGAAGAGGAGGATTTAGATGAGGAAAGTGAAGAAGGTAATGGTGATGAGGAAAAAGAGGAGTCGCAGCATGAAATGGCTCAGGAGGAGGAGGAAGTAAATGTTATGGATAATCAAGAGAGGGATGACAATACCAATAAAGAAGATAAGGCCAAGGATGACAGGAATGGAAGGATTGAAAGACTGGAGGGGAGATTGTGGATTTTGGAAAAGAGAATAAATGAGAAAGCGGGGGACAACAAACTTCATGCCCTCAAAAATTTGGTGAATGGAATTATTGAGGAAAGACTGAAGGTACTAGAGAAAGGGATGCAAGAAAAAGGAGATGAAAACATAATTCAAATCCTGGAAGAAGCAGTTCAAAATGTGTGTATGGTGGTTGATGTTGTTATGAAGAAGGCGGTTATGGCGATTGTTTCTGAAATGGGCAAAATAAAAAAATAGCAAAAGAAAAAAGCAGCGGGTGATGGCGAAGACCTGGCGGGAAAGATGGAGCTGAAGGCAATAGTGAACGACATTGTTGAAGATCTGATGAAAGCATGGAAGCCAATCGAGGACGCTTAGCATGGTTGCTTCACTGTGGGGCTTCTCTTTTTTATTATTATGTTTATATCTACTATGTTTTATAGGTCTATTGCTACTAGTTATGGTTGTGGGTGCTAGAACTTAAATTTATATTATGATGTTTATATTTTAAGATGGAACATTATGGTAGTTGTTGATAAGTACTATAGATGGATAGGGAATGATGCTATTGATGCTAGATTAGGGTTTTTTTATTTGAATGATAGAACTATGATGTTTGATCATATGGGAATTGGTTAAGCATTTTGCTGTGGGAGGGGGGGAAGTTTGGCGGGCTTCCTATTTTTTGTTGTTTCTGACCACCTGTTGTTCTTTTCATGTTGTACTATTTGCTCAAGTCAAGGCCCTTTTCCTTGCTTAATTAATCAAAAACAAAAATTATCATTTTAGCTTGGAAAATAATTTACAACATTCTATTTGAGGAGGAAAGAAGCAACTACCAGTAATCTAACTCCAAATCATAAATAATTCATTTTATAATATCCACAGGCCATAAATAAATATGCATATGGTATTTAGTTGCAAGGATAAAATAAATCATTATTTGAAGTTGTTGTATACCCATGTATCCCTATATTTATGGGAAACCATAAAATATAAACCATGTATTAAAAGGTATGGCATGAAAATAGAACACAACCTTCATTTTGTTAATAATGGCATGCTAAGGAATGAGAGGTAGAGAAAAAATAATGGAGTAAAATAGGAAACAACCTAAAATTTGTTACACACCCATTCATTATATAAGGAGAGTTGGGCGTGAGGAAGAGGGATGTAACTAAGTTTATGGATAAATAAAAAGACTTTCCTTCTAATTGAACAAGATAAAAATAGCATTCTTCATTTCATTACCTAGTGGACTGAGGAGGCAAGGTCCCCTTCTCGAGAAGCTTGGTGATATATTTGTGTGTTTTTATTTAAGTATTTTTTTATTATTGTTTTATTTCATTCCATGAGTGATTCGTGTGATTTGATTATGAATAGTATATGAAATTTCTATTTCAGCTATTATTTGAGAATTCCAAACTTAGCATCTTTATATTCCCTTTTCCAAGTGAAAGTTCTATTTGATATCATTATGAGTGATTTGAAAGATATCGTTGAAAATAGAGTAGTCATTGGTATGTTCTTGTAGTTCTGTTCTTGTCACTTTGTTCCTGTAGCAGAATTGACATAACCTGTAGCAGGATTTTTTTTTTTTTTTTTTGTGAGTTGGGTATTTGAGATTTATGATATTTCAAATCTTTTGTACTAGAATTTCTTGCATTTCATCCCCACTCACCTTACTACTTATAGCTCTTGCACATATAGCCATGAAACCTTTCACAAGTTTACAACCTTGGATTGACACTTAGACCAAATTGAATTTAGTTGTTAAACATTAAATCTTTCTAATTCTCTACCCCAGTTTTGACCTATCAAATAACATAAATGTACATGGGAAAAACTCTTTTAGAAGAAATTTTCCACAACCCAAAGTAGCTCAATTTATTATTCAATAAATCACACGTACAATACACTTGTAGAAAAATCCTTCATAGGAGTATCACCAACTAGAGTTTTGGATGAATTCTTATATTTTAAATATTATCTACCAAAATCTACACATAACCTTCATCTTAAGCACCTAAAATATAAGAGTTATAAAACCTGAAACCATCAAACAGTAATTAGAAAACCATGAGCTAAAACCACCAAAAAGTGGAATCTAAATTATCTCCAATGAAGTATGTCTTATTATGTGTCATAAAATGTATCATAAGTTGGTAAAAAAGTGTAACTCTTCTTTACAAATCTCCCATGCTTCCAACAACTGTTAAATTTCGTATACAGACATTTAGAGCCCATAACTTTTGATCTGGTGGGCTAAATAAGCTTTTTCTTTTAAATGAGGTAGTCGAAGAGATATATAAAGTAGGCACCCTTGTAGGTGGTGTCAAGCAACCAATTTTTTTTTGGCCAAAAACTAATTGTATAGCATAGAAATTGATTTTTGTTGTTTTAAATTTGAAAATCACACTTTTATAGGGTAAGGCCACATAAGTGGTTTATACTTTTATGGAGGAAGAAAAAATGAATTGTGGGCGCTTGCACAAATTCAAGGGGTTCGCTCGAACTTATTGGTTCGAGCAAACTAATAAATACATTCGATCGAACCATGTGGTTCAAGCGAACCCCATAGTTCGCTTGAACCCATGACATTCATTGTTTTTAATATTAAAAAAATGGGTTTGAGAGAAAGGGGGTTCGAGAGAAAGGGGGTTTGCTCAAACCCCCAAATTAGGGATTTTCAAAGAAAATGATTGTCGGTTTTGATAGTCATTTTCATGTGCATGTGAAGTAGTGAACTCTTGAGCGAACTGGTGAACTCACCACCTTCGACAGTGCATCACCCTCCAACTTGGTGCGACTTACAGGTTGGTAAATTATGCTTCCCCATTTTGCATACATGGTTGCAGTGTTCATTGAATTGCATTTGCATGAAATTTCCAAACCCTAAATAAAACAAATCCATTTTGTGTGTATCCTTTAATCATGGCATTCCATGAGACCAAATTTCTTGCTCATGATTCATTCACCTTGTCAATGCTTCCACATTTCGCGTACCCTATTCCAAAGCTCCCATTTTGGCACAAGCAAGGCGAAGGTTGTGGAATTTGGATTTACAGCTGCCAATTGCATTTGCTTGAAAGTTTCTAAAGTTTCTTCAACAAATCTAATTATTGCACATCTTGCAATCATGTTACTCCATGAGATCGCATTTGTATAACCCATTTTAGATTTTGTCACTGTGTAAATAGAGTTAAAGGACAATATACAGTCCACTTATAGTTTAATTCAATTAACTGTTGAAAGGGGGTGTATGGTTATGATGCCCATAAATTCTCTACCTACTCATACCATGTAGCTACTAGTGTGAGTAGCCATGCTATTGTTGTTTCTTACTGTTATATCTATCTTGTTCATCCCTGTTGAATTCTTGCACATCATGCTTGAGTGTTGAGTCTGCTGGCATTGGCTAAGGTTGTGGAATCAGGATTTACACCTGCCAATTGCATTTGCTTGAAAGTTTCTAAAGCCCTTTCAACAAACCCATTTTCTACATAACCTACAACCATTGTTCTATCATTTATGCTTTGATGGATGTCCATACCCTATTCCAAAGCTCCCATTTTGGCATAGGCAGGGAAGGTGTTGGCAAAGGTTGTGAAATTTGGCTTTACACCCACTAATTGCATTTTCTTAAAATCAGAATGAAAATTTAGAGTAAAATCTTAACTCTGTTAAAAAAATTCCACACCTTGTTAAATTTTTTTAAAGCAAAGTATCTAAACACTTCAAAAATTAGAATGAAAATTTGAGTAAAATCTATTTGTATTTCAGACAACACTTGTTTTAAGTAATACAAACAATTTTCATGTTGTACATATGTCACTTTTATTTTGATTCTTGTCTCTATTAAATGAATATATGAACATATGTTTACTATTAGAATCATCTCCTTTATGTTGTATTTCTTTCAGAGAGATAATTAAGGGTTATTTTCCTCTCCATTCTCATGTTTAAAATTGAATTATTAGCTTGTGTTTAAGGAATACCATAAATATTTCATAGATGATAATAGGGAATTTGATTGTCTTAAAGGGTTATTAAGTAGGATCATATAAGAAGGCCATAATCATTAGTGTTATCACTAAGTTTCATTTTGTGTTTCTTACTAACTAGAATATTAGCTTATTATTTGATTCAACCAAACCAATTTAACTTGGGGCATTAATAATAATTTAGGCCAAAAGTTTCAACCAAACCTTTGGAAATCAAGATAGTTTGAGAACAATAATTAGAATGTGTACATAAATATTAACATCTTAACATTAATATTTAACAAAGCTTTTTGATCCAACAAACTAGATTTCCTATTAGTGTAAGCAATTATACACTTTGAAAAAAGTAGACTTTGAAGTAATAGAGATGAAGGAACTCTTTAATACCTTCAATATTTTACTAAATTTAGAATTGTTTGTAAACTATAATGGGACAATTAACTCCTATAAATAATAAATCTCATTCTTTGATAGGAAAGTTAATACATATACCCCTATACATTGCTATGTGTAAGGCATACATAAAGAAGGTAACATAAGAAAAAAATGGAGAAGAAGAATTGAAATCACTACATTCTTTAAGAATAATAGTCTAGGACACCATGCATGAGGATAAATCATATTGATATCAATAGTTACAACATTGTTAATGAATATGCTATGGAAGAATGGGTTTGGGATGAGCTAGAAGTAAGATCTAGAAAGATATTAGATGTGAGGAGGATCCAAAACCTAAGAAAAGTTAAAAAAATTCCACTCAAGATATTTCAAATGATGAAAACCCACCACATAATACAAAAGGAAACTATAAAAAGAGACAACATACTAAAAGTCAAAACAATTTAACCACATTTCACATGGAATTTCTCATATTAAGCTTCCTTGGTATTCTAGGGTGGGAATTTTTTTAACATGTATAGAATACATGGAAAAATTATTTAAGAAATAAAATTTAAGATTATAATCTCTTCAAGATACTTTGTAGCATGAAAAGATGGTGGTACACCCACAAACCTAATATCTCAATTGGGAAGACATTTTTTGTCCTTATAAGAACCAAGTACTTATCAAAAGGAGACTATAAACCCAATCTAAAATATTGTGCCAAGATGAAACTTGAAATAAAACTTCAAATTTGCATTAGGGAATGGACAAATTGAAGAGAATATGATGAAAGGATATATACCCAACTTTTCTATTGGACATTATCACCTATTGCAAAAAAAAGGTATATTTTAACTAAGAAAAGAGAGGAGCAACCAACAATTGGATGATGCGACAAAATAATTTTGTAAAAAATTTACATTTCATGGCATTAACAAGCTAATCCACAATTTACTAAAATGAAGCACATTATCGTTTCTCTAGTAGAAATAGTCCTTCACAAAGAACATTAGACTATATTGCCAAAGGAGACAAGCATTTAGAACTTGATAAAGTGGATGGATAAGGTTGAAACACCATAGTAGAAGTTAAGTGGTGCCTCTAAGAATAAATTATGCTATGTGTCTTTTTATTTTATTATTTTTCTTAAATTTATCCCTTTTGCTTCCACATCTACCTTATGTGGTTGTTCAATTTTTATTTATTTTTAATTTTAACTAAAACTTCCTATAGGTTGCCCCCTTTAAATGCCTTACAAAATAAGTATTTATACTATATGATTCCATGCTCTCCTGTAGTTATATTATTGGTACTTTTCCCACAGTATGAAGACAAGTATCAATTTAAATCTAGATGTATAGCAATGCTTTGAAAGTAATGAAATTTACAATCTAAGAGAGCAAACAATATTCATTTGGACCCCAACAACTCTAGAAGAAAATTATGAAGCTAGCAAAAAATCCTCATGAAAGTTGAAACTAAATGAGTCTAAAACCAACAACCAAAACACAAATGAACAAAATTGAAATTGTAAACTAAAAAAAAATGGTGATGCAAGATTATTCATGGACCTAGATGTTCATGCATCAATTAGAGTCATATATTCTATCAAACAACTAGTATTAAATTGTTAAAATCATTGTATTTTGCTCCAAGTCATTTAGGTGCCCACAAACCTAAACCTTATTTGCATATTCAAACTTTGATGTGTAGAAATGATAGTATACATTTTGGTGTTTGTATTCTATTCACCTCACCATTTAGAGTTGGTATCTAAAACATAAGAGATGTTTAAGGATGTGCTTTTAGAAATTTACCAAGTGAGATCATTCTCCTTTGATCAAACCCCTCTTCCAATTTAATTTTTTTAAGATAATAATTGAAGGCACACCAAATAATCATATAATATGTATAATTAACTTAGATATTAAGATCATGTTGATGATATACTTATATGATTAAACAATGTGTAAAAGAACTCTCAATCTATATCTTAGATTCTAAATCATCACAATGAAATAAAATTTATCATTTATATATTACTCTAACATATAATCAACATAATTGAAAGTCAAGTCAAAAAAATAACATTTAACAAACAAGAAGTTGACTTAAATCTAATTTAAATTTTGAAAGACTAATTTTATTAGAAGACTCCTTTAGAATTGTTGCACCATATAGCTAAGGGTCATCCATGTGGGTTGTGATATTATGATCTAGTGAGATATTGTCTAGTCCTAAGATTTCATTTTCAATTTAAAAACAAAGCTAATATTTGAGGCTTCAACCAAGGATAATTAGCATCTCTTGGGATTTGATATAATCTTCTCCATCTTGTTCAACTTCCAAGAAAAATCCTACGCCCATTCTTCCTTTCAAGAAAAACAAAATGAGAAGACTTTTAATATATTTTGGTGCACATTTTGGTGGGGGTTATTTTTATATTAAAAAGGTCATATACCTATGTCCTAATGTGAAATCGTAGTGTTTGTCTTAGAGTTAGGAACTACTTAAATTATTCTTATATTAATAATTAAATTACTAGAATGATTTGCTTAAAACTTATAAAATGTTATGCTATCATTGTTTAAGGATTTTGAATGGTTATTGGTTTTGGAGTCATACTTTTAAATAAATATTAATTAGATTTAGTATCATATTTAGAATTTGTTTTTTCTTATTATATATTTTTTAACATTTATAAAATGTATGGTTGGATTAGTGAGATGTTTATAACAAGTATACAATATGAAGTCAAGTTATTAGATTGATTCTTAATAAATTAGGAATAATGATTAAATTTATAGTTTTATACAATCTATAAGTATAAATAGTTTGATGGTAGAAACTTTATATACATATAAAAATATGATAAATGTGTAATTATTTTGCTTTCCAATCTATAAATTTTTGATGTGCTTGGCTATATAATTGAGATGATTCACTCATAACAATGATAAAAAATTAGTAGCAAAGAAATATTTCCGAGACATTGCTACCATTCTACATAACTCTCATGGAAATAAGAATATTATTTTATTTTAACTAAATATTGTGTGTACTCTATCTTGAATTACTAATTAATTTTGAATTATATACTTATAAAAAAATAAAAGCATCCTCTACATAGAATAGATAGGTTAATTAATGAAATAAAATATGTTTTTATATTAAGAAAAAATTACAAATATGGTTCATATGAGAAATTGACTAAGATAACTCTGTGTGAGAATTAAGATGAGAATAATATATACCTTCTTTCAAGAATTAACATTAGATTAATACTTAGCTCATATTGTATAATCACACTAGAAACCAACAATGGAAGATTGAGAGTCTCAACTAAGAATTCCACCTTATAAATCACATTCATACTAGAAGCCAACAACTAAAGACCAAATTTCATAAATAGAGTTCATGTGTTATATATCATGCCTTTGAGGGGTCCACAAGTACCATGAGCCTTTTGAAATACTTCTCCATCTAAAAGCATCCATTCCAAGACCATTGGGAGGTGGATATCCCTTTCCTTAATTTCTTGTAGGAATTTAATGAAGAGTAGGACATTGTGACTTTGGAATGTAAGATAAGGTAAACCCATAAAATTCATGAAATGGAATATTTGGAATAGGTGTGTAGACCATTTGTAACTAAATTCAAGCATCAAATTAATTGAAAAAGATAAATATTCATCATCCATGATTGTATTTGCAAGAAAATCCTTGCCCTTAAAAAAATATGAAGATCTTTTTCCTATAATATTTACTAACCTAAAAGGTATAAAAGAAGAGGTAGGAACCATGTAGATAGAACTAAAAGAAGGATCCAAACCATAAAGGAAAATAAAATATTAACTTAAAACCTCAATGTCAAAACAAGAGTTGAGATAAAATTAGACAAAATGTTAGTAGGAGGAATGATCAAAAAATTTGAAGATACCCATGGTAGATGAGACCAAACAAAGAAATCACATTTTCTTCATCTATGATACCCATGATGTTGACCATTGTCTTTTTACTACATATAGACTTATGAAATATCATTCTATCCATATTCCTCCCACTACTTCCCCTTTTCCACTTGTTGTTACTATGGAGCCCACTACCATTCTAGAGGCCTCTTCCACACCTATAGCATTTCCTATTCCCACTAAAACTAATAGACTTTCACCTTCTTTTGATGAGAATTTATTTCAATCCACTATTGACATTCCTTTTATAATTATATCATCCTTCAAACACTTTCCCTCTTTATAAAATTTTATGCTAAATTATTTCATAAATAATTTCTTAATCTACACCATTATTTAACATATAATTTCCAATTATTAAATCATTCATGCTACAAATCCCTTGATTTGAAAAGAAACATGTTGTCTTGTTTCCTTTATGGTAGCAACATACTTAGAGAATAATTTTGGTGAATCAAGGATTTCCCATGCCTCATATAGTATGATGTTTTTCTTCTAATTGATCAATTATCATTTCATGATGCTAAATATAGTTTCCATTGAATATCCTTCAATAATGACTAAATTGATTTTACATGACTACCAATGTTAAGTAATGAGGCTTTCCCTTTATTACTAGTTCTAGGAAATAAATCTTAGATGCAACCTTTATCAAGATTTTTTAAGTCTTTAATGACACATTTTGTACTAGAGTGCCCTAGGTTTCCCCTCAAAGAACCATCAAAATTAAAGTTTCACCTGGTTTCTTATGGAGGAATCCATATAATATGATCTCTAGAAGGGTGATATTTGAACCTCAGAATTATAAATTGATAAATATATTAAATTAAATAAGTAAAATGTTTTGAATCTTATGAAAAACTATGATAGATGTTGAATGTTTTTTTGTTAATGGTATGAAAATATTATTGATGATTAGATGAA
The DNA here is from genome assembly GCA_007258455.2 of Sequoia sempervirens. Classification (NCBI taxonomy): domain Eukaryota; kingdom Viridiplantae; phylum Streptophyta; class Pinopsida; order Cupressales; family Cupressaceae; genus Sequoia; species Sequoia sempervirens. The sequence continues at coordinate 27,540 of VDFB02284865.1, forward strand.
TTATTTGAACTACTGAATGCTCTATTTGTCATCCCAAGTAGCATTCAACTTACTAGTGATATTATCTTGCATATACAAATCTAATCTAAGATGCATATTTTATATGTGTGCAACCTATAGGTTCAATATATATGTATCATGTGCACACTTGTAAATTTATTTAGATCTGTTTTAGGTTATGTTTTGTGTGAAATCTAGTAATGAATGTTTTGATTATGAAAAACCATGATAGATGTTGAATGTTGCTTTGTTAATGGTATGAAAATATTATTGATGATTAGATGAATTATTTGAACTATTGAATGCACTATTTGTCATCCCAAGTAGCATTCATTACTAGTGATATTATCTTGCATATACAAATCTAATTTAAGATGCATATTTTATATGTTTGCAACCTATAGGTTCAATATATATATACATCATGTGCACACTTGTAAATTTATTTAAAATTGTTTTAGATTTCTATTCCCTAGATCTAGATATATTATTTACCAAGGTCTCATTGCTCTTTTAGGTGTACATACATATAACATGGAAAATGCATTTGTTCCACTTCCAGAAACATTGTTTGCAAATACTACTAGTGAGATTAGGAGATTGAGAGACTCATTAGTAGATGGTACAAACACAAGCATATATTCAAAAGTTTGCATGTCCATATTACAAAGCCTATAAAAACTAAGAGATGAACTTGGGCATACTAGTGCATATTCCCTAATAGAGTAGCTGCTATTCTTTCCCACATGTAGGATGCGGTTCCCTATAAACAAATACATGATGTTGTGACCAAATAAATGATTTAAAACACTTGTTTTCCATTCTATCAAAATCAACATAAGGTGAGGGGATACCAGGTCACCAAATGTGTGGATCGTGCTATGGCCCCATTGATCTACCCATGATTTCTTGCAGCACATGGTCAATATCCAAACAATGACCAGATTCCATTATATTTTGTTCAACAATTGTATGTTGAGGTCCATTTGGGCCTCAAAGTCAACTACCTAGATATTCCACCATATGTTGGTCAAGGGCGTGGCAGGATTTCCAATAGGCCCACCTATTGTTGAGTAGATAGACCAGCCCCAGTGTTTAGGGAATTGGTTGGCGGGAGGTCTTTTGCTCTCACCCTAGCTCTAGCCTCCTTAGCAAATCAGGTTGTTGTTGCTTTCCAAAAGGAAGCAATTGACAGTGTAGGTGACATTGTAGCTACCACCACTAGGATATCTATTGATCGTGTGGGTCAGTATTTGATGTCTAGACGTTCATGATCCACACCATTTGCAGCACAACACAACAACATGGATCCTTTTATAGCGGTGAGAATCCCTACACCCACATAGCTCGACGGACTTACAGGAGATATGGCACGCATGACTCTACATTGTTTGGTTGAGGACCTCTTGGAGGCATATGCCTTCATCGCATCAGACCATGGGATTATTATAGAGTAGGTCAGAGATCGTTTGGCTTTAGGAGTTCATTCACATCCAAGATCCCATCACTCTCAGCCCAGCACTAGTGCACATCAGGATCCACCTACAGATCATTCAGCTGCTACATAGACTATGAGTTTTATTAAGATGTTGACCGGTCCCGGTTCGTCATCATCGATGCTATCTCAACTACATAGTCCCCTTCACTCATCATTTATGACACAACATGTGATAGATTAGAAGGATGTAGATGTTGACTCGTCGCTTGAGCATTTGGTTGATTTGGTGGAGACGACTATTGCAAAGGACTTAGATCGTCCGATATCAGATGATGTGCATGTATGTGTGCATGTGCATGTTTCAATTATTTTTTTAATTATTTTTAAATTTTAGTTTTAACTAGATATTCATGTACTAATATATATGTATATATATTGTAGGTGGACATACCTCATGTTACTCCTAGCCTTGGTTCAGATCGTGTACATCGATGTGACTCTGTGAATGATTATGTTGCTAGTGGACATGTGAGTTTTAAATTTTTATATATACATGTGTATATGTACATGCATATGTATACATATATCTAGATAGATATTTAAAAATACAAGTACATTCTTAAATAACTTTCATAAAATTTATTTAATATATTATATGTATTTAACATATTGTGTACACAATTTTATTTGCAGGGCTTGACACATCCATCAGAGCAAGGTTCTCATTTAGATGGTCGTTCGACTAGGAGTTGACATTCATATTAGGCCTTGCACTAGATTTATGATCTTTACTACATTTTCTTATATGATGATCTCTAGTAGTTGACATTTGATGATCTCTAACTTACATTTGCTTATATGATATACATTTGACCTCTAACATACATTTGCTTATTTGATGACCTCTTTGCTTATAACTTGTTTATGTTTATATATTGAATCTATCTACATGTACATGTGTTTGCTTATGTTTAAATGTTTATATGATATACATACATTTGCTTATTTGATGATCTCTAACTTACATTTGCTTATATGATATACATTTGATCTCTAACATACATTTGCTTATTTGATGACCTCTTTGCTTATAACATGTTTATGTTTATACATTGAATCTATCTACACGTACATTTGTTTGCTTATGTTTAAATTTTTATACATTAATAGATAAATGTGTATGTATGTACATGTTTATAAGAGTAAGAGGTCAATGACTAAATTTGTAAATGGAATAATCAATAAATATTTCAACATGAACCATTGAGGACTAGAGAACAAAATATAATTTTAGAAGGAACTCTAAGATGGAAAAAATTGGAGATTAATGGGATGAAAGATAAGTGATGCAAGTGGAAAATTTAAAAAAATATGAAGACCTTTTTCTTAGGATATTTACTAACCTAAAAGGTATAAAAGAAGAGGTAGGAACATTCCTTTTATAATTATATCATCCTTCAAAAATTTCCCTCTTTATAAAATTTTATGTTAAATTATTTCATAAATAATCTCTTAATCTACACCATCATTTAACATGATCGTGCTTTCCTACAACCATATAAATTATAGATTTTTAAAGAAATTCAATGCATAATTTGCTAGTTTCAACTTAGGATAGGAAAATTTTATTCTTTGAAACATTAAGAAAATTCAATTGAAATTATACCTCTATGTGCTCAAATCATCGTTCTACCCTCTCTACATCTACAAATGAAAATATCTCAACTATTGATTTAGAACCATCAAGGTGTGTTTGGTAAACTAGAATGACCATGGAAATTTTCCTCTACTATATATTGGGTTGTTCCCCTACTCTGCATTGAGCATAACTTATCTAAGAGACATTTTATTAAGCACTATGTTATCTCATTGGTTGAGATAATCTTGCACCTTAAGTATCAAGCTTGAGGAATCTTACATTTATATCCATGCTTATGGTTTTATTTGGGAAAATATTATCTTTTTGACAAGGAACAAAATTTTAAAATTTCTCTATGTTGCATACCTATACATTAAATAACAACAAACTCCACAATGAAATAACTTGTTTTATTACCACTTGATTCATTTAAACTAGGATAGTTATTCCATACACTAGAATGCATTTTAATTTTAATTTTTTTCCCATATGCATATAAATACAAGCTTATTTTTCATTATTCCATATCAAATTGCAAGATTAATTCGCATTTATATCACTTGGAGAGCAGATTTTGGAGAAGAGATTTTTGCACATTTATCAAGGAGGAATATTTTGGAGAAGATATTTTAGAATTTTTATCAAGGAGGGCAGATTTTGGAGAAGACAACTTTGCATTTTTATCAATCAAGGCAAATATTGGAGAAGACAACTTTTCATTTTTATCAATCAAGGAAAATTTTGGAGGAGAATTTACCTAAGTTGGTAGAGGATTTGTTTTGAGTCATCTTTAACTTGAAGAAGAAAATGGGACAACAAAGAAAAATAAAAATACGTCTCAACGAAAATTGTCTAAAGAAGAACAAAAGAGGCGTGAACAAAACTTGGCAAATTATCATAGAAAGAAAAGAGGTACATGCGTGTTTCTTCTCTCTCTCTCTCTCACTTGTGTGTGTTTAGGACTTTTATTAACACCTCATTGTTTTCCTTATAAATCTATTTCCAATTATGAAAACCATGTTAAATTTAACTTGGAAACTTTAATACTAAAAAATAGTCATCTTGCATAGACATTACCTAAATTCTTTATCATCTATTTCCAATTGCTTTTGTTCCATGGAATTCTTAAGTTCAAGAATCTTTGATTTTATTTGTTTCAACTCCACTTAAATAGATCATAGTCTCTCACTTTCTTTGCTTGCATGTAAATTCAAACAACAAGTAGGAAATTCTCAAGCTGAAGTTGAAGCCAAATCTAGATATTGGATCAAATGAATCCGCTGAAGAACACATGGACCTTGAAGATAGGGAGGAGACCCAAGTTCAAACAATGCATGTTGGAGAGGGGCCAGGATCACTTCCTTCTACTGGTGTGGATGAGCATATAAAACTAGCTTAAACTTCTCTCACTTTCTTTGCTTGCATGTAAATTCATGTATCGAATTTCCAAAACCTAGTGACTTTGAAAATTCATTTTGCCATTTCCTTAAATTGAATCCATTCCAATTGTATTTGTTCCAAGGAAATTTTCTTAAGTTCAAGAATCCACTATTGATGTCATTTGAAAGTTCCACTCCACTTATAGCATCATGCCTATCACTTTTTTTGCTTGCATACATAAACTCCACTTATATAGCATCATCTCTCACTTTCTTTGCAAAATATTTTGTGACATGTAGAAAGGGCTCAACAAGCAAGAAGTTCTCATGCTGAAGTCAAGTTGAATCTAGATATTGGATCAAAAAAATCCGCTAAAGAACACATGGACCTTGAAGATAGGGAGGAGGCCCAAGTCCAAACAATGCATGTTGGAGAGGGGTCAAGATCACTTCCTTCTACTAGTATGGATGAGCATATAAAACTAGTTGAAAAGGTGAGGAAACACATTTCTTATAGAAATTTAGATCATTTACTTGAAATGGATATGGAGAAATTGAAATGTTATGCCGACCAACCTGCAAATAGGAGTAAGAGGTCAATGACTGATTTTGTAAATGGAATAATCAATGATCATTTCAA
>VDFB02284866.1:0-43500 GCA_007258455.2 Sequoia sempervirens
GGGTTTGATCTAAGGTAGTTTGATCAAACCCTCTTCAATTGGAATGCTTTAAATAGAAATTTGTAAGGCTTAAATCATTATATTTTCTAAAAATATGTGATTTTAGCAAAAATCAGAATCTCCCAGAAATTGTAAACCAGCTTTGTGGGATCACCCACCTTCAATTTCCATAGATTTCAAATCTAGGTCATAGAAAAACATATATTCATCACTAAAGGAGTCAAACTCCTTGCATTTCTCAATATTACACTTTCTATCAATAGTATTAAAATCCATATGAGAGTTTCATCATTTGAATCATTCTCCTCATCTTTAGAGGAACCATTGCTTTCTTTGGAATAGAGACCTTTTTTAACCTAATCTCTTTTATTTCTATCATCTAATTATTTATAAGGGAATTTAGATGCAAAATGACCTATTCTTCCAAAATTGAAAAACTTGAATGGTAATTTACCTTTGTACTTGCATGTTCATTTCTTGAATCTTCACACAAGTTTTTCTTCAACCTCATCAAGGTCATCATTTTGATCAATAGCTAGATCTTTAGTTTGTTTGTTGGCTTTGAATGTAGCTTCCTTCTTCGAAACATCTTTATCAAACTCTCTCATCTCAAAGACAATAAGAGTACCAAAAATTTCATCAATTGAATACTGATCCAAATCCTTTGACTCTTCAATGGAAGACACTTTATGAATGTAATATTTTGGGATAGATCTCAAAACCTTCTTTAAAATTTTACTTTCCTTTACTTCTCCACCAAGATCGGAGATTCCAGAGATAACTTCATGTACCTAGAGAATATAGCTTGCAATTTCTTCATCTTCTGTCATTCTTAGAGTCTCAAATTTTCTTTTAAAAATATGCATCTTGGCTTGCTTCACTTTAGTATCTCCTTCATAGATTCTTCAAATATTTTCCCAAGCATCTTTGGCAGAACTATAGTTCATCACCTTCAAAAGTTTTGAATCAGCCAACCCACACAAGATATCAATCTTAGCTTTAGCATTGCACTCATATAGTCTAGTTTCAGGTGGATCTATAAGACTAGTGGTTGGAGCAATATAACCACTTTTGACTGATTTCCACACACCAAACCCAAGAGAGATTAGGTTTCCTTCCATTCTCATTTTCCAAAAAGAGTAATTAGTCCCATCAAACCTAGGGCCCTTGTATGAACCCTTCCATTCTCATTTTCCAAAAAGAGTAATTAGTCCCATCAAACCTAGGGCCCTTGTATGAACCATCATCTGTCATCCTGGATCTTTGCCTTGAGTTGTTAAGCTTCTACAAAGGAACTTGGCTCTAATACCAATTTTTGAACATACCTATAGACTGAGAAGGGGGGTGAATTATTTTTAACATAAATTTAACCCCTTCTAAAAATTAACTCTTTTAGCACAATTCAACCTTCTTTATCATATCAAAATATTAAAACATAACAGTGATAGAGCATGATATAGGAGTTTGAATCCTTATCAACTTCAGCAACCTTTAAGTAATGCAAGATATAGAAATTCTACTTCTAATCAAATTAGCAAGAGTGAGAAAGAAATAAAGGACACACACATACACAAGGAGAACACTATATTTAAGTGGAAAACCTAATGATGGAAAAATGACTGTGAGAGTTAACTCAAAATATAAAGCCTTAGTACCAAAAAGACTTGAAAGAAGGATCACTGCCTTAGAGTAAGATACAAAAGGACTTGCAAGACTAAATCCAACACAACTTCAAGAGCAAGATATAGAGGACATAGTGAGATTCACTATCTTAGAGCAGGATACAAATATTTAGATAAAGATTGAAATGCTTTTCAACATAACGCTCTATTAACTGAGGCATTATAGTACAATTGATCTTCCCTTTCACATGATTTAGCACTATTACTACTAGATATTCAATACAATTCATGCACACACTTCTTCACACTTGTACACTTCTCCATCTTGGTGCATCTAAAATTATCTTGCATTTATATCAACCACAACACTTCAAAACTTTAATTAGGTCAGATAGGAAAAAAATAAATAATGAAATCAATTGGTAGACCAACCAAAAGATAGTGTGGTCCTATCCAAAAGGTAGATATGACCAAAAACACTCTTATCACTTCTTCCAATATGATCCAAAATAATTTACACATAGGCACACATCAACCTAAGTCAACATCAAGGAAACATGTGGATGAAACATTGAAGCACATAGCTAGTCTACCCATAAGCATACTTTGTATTAAATTAACTTGATGTGGTCCCAAGCAGGATATGTTATGACCCAAATCTATCATAACACATCTTCCATTACTAACGCATTCCCCCAAGCACAAGACGAAAGCAAAGGAACAAGGACTATTGGTCAGATATCCATAAATAACCTAGAAAGCCAACTCAATACTCAATACAGAACCAAAGTGACCAATTAGAACTGTGTAGATCACATGGGGATGTTCCCTAAAAATCCAAAAACACTTTCATACACTTCTTTCATACTTTCATTCCACCAACAATCACCATAGATCAAACAAGAACAAAAAACTATATTCCAGAAGTTCACAGAATACTTAATCATGAGATATAACATTAACATACAATCTTCCAAACAACTTCAGCATATGATATTGGAACTGAGACACTACATAGACATTGAAAGCACATTCACCAAGCTATGGGAGTAGAGACATCAATGCAAAGAAATGTGGAGCATTTCTTGGACCAATCTGGATAGCCAACAACACTACCAACCTTCTGTAATTCACAGAGATCTCATCAACAACACAAGTGACCTAAAAATATAAGAGTGCAACATCCACATCAAATTGAAATTGAATACCAAACTGCAAGACCAAATCATCAATAGTGAAGTAATGTGGATCATTCTCCTAGACAGACTTCAATGCAACTTCCTAAACCAAAAATATTTAAGCAACTTGTGAAGGTTAGAACTTTCTTTCAGCAACACATACTTCATCTAGAACATCAAGAGAGAGCATAAGACATACTAGAGTCCTTCAGCAACATTTCTCCACTATCATTCATGCTTCTAATCCTCATATTAATGCTTCTAATCCTCATCTTAATTCTTTTAATCCTCATCTAAATATATCATTATGAAATCAACTTTGTTGATAGTAATAATGCATTATATAAACTTCAGCAATTCTTCTTTGATAAGGCATGACATCCAATAATTCTTTGATAACGTGTGACATCCAACCATGAACTTCATCACCAATGTTAGCCCAAATTGAATATAACAATGACAACCAATATCAAGGACTAACAACTTACTCCTTAAGTGTTGACATCAATGACAACCAACAATTAGTGTTGACATCAATGACAACTTCCAACAATAAGGTTGGAAGTGTTGTTGATTGTTTGGATTGGTCCAAAAAATTCTCTACATTTCTCTGCATTGGTATCTCTACTCCTGTGGTTTGGTGAATGTTCTCCCAATATGTGTGTAGTGTCTCAATTCAAATTTCATGTGTTGAAATGGTCCGCAAGTTGATGTGCTAATGTTATACCTCATGATTGTGCATTTTTTGTTTCTAGGAAGAAGTGTTATGTTATTTTTTGGGTTGTGGTTGTTGTTGGTAGCATGACAATGTGAAAGAAGTTCCTAAAAGCATTTTTGGATGTTCAAGGAACATCTCTTTGTGATTCACACATAAATGGATGATCTATTTTGGTGTTGCATTGTGTTTGAGCTGGTCTTGTGGGTAATTTATGGATATTTGGCTCACAATACTTGCTATCTTGCTTATGCTATGTGCTTGAGGGTTTGTGCCAATAAATGAAGTTGTGTTAAGATGTATTTGGGTCATGGCCTATCTTGGATAGAACTACATTGAGTGAATTAAATTGGAAGAATGTTTTTAGGCCGACTAGTTTTGAGTCACATGTTTCCTTGTTGTTGTTGATGGTGTTTTCTCGTGATAGCAACAACTCCGTAAAAGATACAACATCATATCTCTCGAAGGTAAATCTCTACCGCCAGTTCTCAAGAGATAACCCTAAGGTCTCTAATGTCGTGTCTGAAAATGCATAAACAACTCAGTGATAAATTTGAAAATGTTGGTAATCACAATGGGACCTTACTACAAGCAATAACTGGATCTTAAACTTATTTGATTTCGCCATATGGTGATACTTCAATCCTAAAATCAACCCATAAATAGCAAAAGATAAGGGTTTAAGAGAGACCCTAAGATTAAATCTACTTCTAAGACTAACAATGCAAATGATGAAATACTTGAAATGGACCAATCCCTCATAAACTAATTCCTACTTAACTAAGATAAATCTACAATCTCACAAGAATAGTGCAATCTTCTAAGGTATTAATGATTTTCAGATCATGAACATTCATTCAAACAACCCTATTGCAATCGAATGAATAAACCTTCACAATTGAACTAAGTACAATAAATGTAAGGTCTAGGCTAACTTTGCAAAGCAACTAACAACTGCCTAGTCATAAAAAGTATGACCGTAGATTGCTGCAACACTTCAAGCATCAAATCATAAACACCATTGAATCATTCCTAATTCTAAATCTAACATACATCAAATAACCTTGAGAAATTTCAAAAGATAGAATCATAACAACCATGCAAAATAAGTCAACACAAAGAGATCACCAGAAATCACAATGCCTTCAATTGTATTGAATTATCCAATGACAACAACAATTCCAATGTTATGTGTTACAAAACTTGCTCCAAAATTTACCAACTTCTAACCCTAATTCTTACTTTACTACCCTAATTTATTCTAAGCCAAGAACTACCTCCAGGGACTTCTACTACTACCCTTACAAATGAGGCAAAATGCCATATTTATAGAAACCCCCAAGATATGTCGGCCTAATTTAGATTTTACAATAATAAATGGCCATAAAATAGGTTGGCCAAGAGGAATTCAAAATAAAATAGAATATGCATTAAATGCATGAACTCCATCCAGGTCAGCCTGGGATCTCCAATGTAGCTCGAACCAATGCATGCAAAATAATAGGGAAGCACAAATTCTGATGTAGCCTTGCATTAACTACTTTCCCCTTCATCCTTATCTCAATCCAATCTATCTGGAACCTTGAGAAAAATGCCCTCCAGGTCAGCCATAGGTGAATTAATAAATACTTTAAGACATCCATCAATCGAATTAATCTCCTCCAGAACTTCCTTGACGACCTTGTGGTTAAATTCAGCCTGCACCCAACAAAAACCACCATCAATAATATCCATTATAACATGAGGATCAAAATTAGCCCATCACAAATAATATATTCATCATTCAAATAATTACAGAAAAAGATCAAAATCCCCCTGAAATATCGTTAAAGCATAATTTCTGCACAGTTCAGGATTTTCACCCCTTCGCGAAATTCAAGCCAAAAAGGAATTTTAGAAAAATCCAAGCCAAGTGGATTCTGGCGAAATAAGCACAAAATCATCCAATGATCATCTAATCAATCACAATTAGATAAGAAACAACATGAAAGATCTTAATATTACTTAGATTAATTGCATGATGCACAATCAGTAGCTAATAATTCATGCTATCTCACAATCCTTCATTTTCAACAAAGTTTCAGAGAATTCCGCCTAGGACAAAATTCTGCAGAAACAACAATAGTCTACAAATTCTAGAAAATGAAGAGACAACAGAAATTCTGGGAAAATCTAGAGGGAGTGGAAATCCGCGAAGCAGGTGAAACTCTGGATCACTATAAATTTCAGGAAAATGCAGGGGACAAGGAAAATTAGGGAAATCCGCCAGCGAAGGAAAATCCTGAAACTGAATGTTGACGTTCTCACACGACTTCACTCAAATTGATCGAACGATCACAAATTTGAGGAGCTAGGCTCAAATGCTACTTGTCTCAAATCATTCATTGATGGATCCAGACTTAGAATTCACCCAAGGGCAATTTGATTGGTGTTGGTGGTGGCTCCAAAGTCGAAACCCTAAGGTTCCGCCATGAATGCATAGAATCGACCCCCACTCTTCATTCATGTTCAACCAACCCAGATAAATTCCTCTAAAATCTTTAAAGAAAAGTTGTCATCAGGTGCAAATGAAAATCAATAGCTCAAATCTATCCAGAATATCAATTCTATCGAATGCAAGAGACCCAGGACTAAAACCCATGGAAGAAGAATGATTCAAAAGGGCAGTGACCGACATGATATCCAAACCTCAAGTAAATGCAAAGACACCAGGAAAGCACAATCAAAGTCAGCAATCCCAGAGCTCGAACACCAAACTCACATGCAACACTCAGAGGTTGAGCTTTCCCAGATGCAAAGCAAGACAAATGACATAGATGTTTGACACAAATTCCCCTAAGAGATCAACAAACATAAGCTGTAGAATTTGTATGACAACAAGCTTGGGGATCCGAGGTCCAAAAGAAATTTGGAAATCTGAGGGCCTGGAGGAATTTTGAAAAATCTAGTCACCACGGAATACCGCGAAGGACCGAAATCTCTGGAAATAATGCAAAACTGCCTCGTCGGGTTTCCAAGGCATTCAGGGAATTCCGACCAAAGGGAATTTTCCTGAAAACAAAGAAAAACCTAGAATTACCTCAAAGACTTAGGATTTTCAAAATATTTCTTCAAAAGGGACATTTGCACAAGCAAGATAATCATTCAAGTGCATGCCAAAGCAACCAAATCCTCAAAACAAAAGGGCCAGAGCATCAAAAATTATAGCAAGAGAGGGTCCCTACTTTCAAGCAGGTGCGTAAACTGTCAGCTTGTCAACTTGATTTGATGTGCACCAGCATGTGAATTGTTTGGAATCATATTGGAAGATCTAATAAGGTTATTTTCGGTCCTTTCTATCCCTTGGATAGGACCACATTAATATTTTATGGCCGACTTGTTGAGATTATTGTTTATCTCCCTCTTGGCCAACCTAATTGATGTTTTGAGGTCTTGTGGTGGATATAAATGCAAGAACATTTCAGTTGCAAGATGTAAGAAGTTTTGAGTGTGTGGAATATATTGAATATCTCATAGAAAAAGCATAAAAGTGTGGAAGAAAGATCAGATGTGCTTTAACACCTCAGTTAGTAGAGTATTGTGTTGAAAAATATTGTAATTTCTATAAACTTTCATGCATCCTACTCTAAGATAGTGAATCTCATCAAGTCTTTGTATCTTGTCCTAAGTTTGTGTACCTTAGTTTGCAATTATTTCGGAAGTGAGACTTATTTTTTAAGCGGTGAGCTTCATATATTGTGAGTTAACTCTCACCATGGTTTTTCCCTCATTGGGTTTTCCACGTAAATCTAGTGTCATCTTATGTATGTGTGTTCCTTGCTTTATCTTTCATTACTGCTGATCTGTGTAAGGGTTTTTGGTTTGATTAAAAATTTTGAATTGTGGTGAAGGTCTTAAGTTTTATAGGGGTTTAAGTTTTTGAAGATACCGATTCACCTCCCCTCTTAGTATCTAGTGTGTTCAACAGAGTGGTGATCATGGGAAATGGTGTTGCATTTAGAAGAAATATGTTAAATATTTTTAGGTGTCTACAAAATAAATGGTCAATAATATTCCAACAATAAGAACCTTATGTAGATTATCAAAAGGACCTTGGAATTAAATAAGAAGAGGTGGGATGAAAATTTGTGATTTGCACTCCAGGTTAAAAGGATAGCTCTAAAGAAGACCACTAGTAGAAGTCAATTTAAGCTATCATATAGAATTAATACCACTCTACACTTAATTTAAAGCTTTGTCCATACATATTACCTTAATAGTGTGAAAAATTGAAGGTCAACTTAATGAGAAAATATACATCATTTGATTGAGTTGAATGAATCTATGAGGTTTTCCCACCAAAAGAACTTGACTCATTAAAAGAAGATGAAACTCTTATTTGATAAGAAGGAAAAATTAAAGAGTTTTGAGATACACGAATGCAAGATTAAAAGCATTAAAATATTAAAACTCATTAGTTCAAACCATATATCATAAAATATATTTGTGGGAGACTTTCTATTTGAAAATTTTGGTTGATTTACTAATGGAATTGTCTATTTATGGGAAACATCTTAAGTATTAATTCTATTAGATTAATTTATTTTAATATATTTGTAAGATATTATATCCTCTCTTGTCACACTATTTTGTTATGAGTATTTTGTATGCTTGTAGTTGAGTGTGTTAGTGTGTTTTACCTCTATTCAATTATTTGGGATATCAAGTTGCCTTTGATTTGGTTTGTCTTACCAAATATTTTTTTAATTGTCATCATTGCAACCAAATAAATGCATCCTTGGTAAGAGCCAAATTTCCCATCTCAATTTTTCATTTGTTAAAAATTAGGATTTTTGGTTCTAACACTTTATTCGGAAAAGTGATCAAATTAAGATATCAATGATTTAGAGGATCAGAAGATGGTTGTAGGCAGTTTCTCTTCATTATTATATCTCTCGTAGAAATAAATTTTATCAATTAACTAGCTCTACTAGATCTAGAGATGAGCTCAGTCAATCACATATAGTCTCATGATATGTTGAGTAGTGTTCCACAAAGGTATTTCATGTGGTTGTATCTAATGAGGTTGGATTTTTAGGTAGAATGTTTGCATTAATCCATGTGTAAAAGGAAGTGTTCATTATGGTGTAAACAAATAAAATTGACCTAGGCCTACGAACTTTATTTTCTCCATATTTCTTCTTAACATAATTAAAATATTTAATTATTTCCTATGGTCCAATTTCAACTATTAATTAAATAATTCTCAATTATTTAATTAATTCACATCTTTTATTCCTCATGACTATTTAAATAAATAAATTTTATTTATTTAATTAAATATGTCGCTAATTTTCTAATGTCTCTTTATAATTAAATAAATTCCTAAATTTATTTAATTATCCCTTGTCCACTATTTCCTCCTAATTATTTAAATAAATAAATTTTATTTATTTATTTAAATACGTCATTAATTTCTAATGTCTTATAATTAAATTTTTTTAATAATTTATTTAATTATTATCCACTTTGGCTTTTTCTAATTTTAAATAAAGTCATTTATTTAAAATTGTCCCACTTTCTAATTTTCTCTCCAAGTAAATAATTTAAATTAATTGTTACTGTCACATGGTCTCACCACTTTTGAATTAAATTAATTTTTAATTCAAAAGGTCAACTTAGTCTTTAATTCAAATAATTTTAAATTATTATTTGAATCTCCATCTTTTTCTCTTGTCACATGCAACCTTGTCTTTTGATTTGATTTTTCTAAAATAAAATCTCAGCCCTTCATTTCAAATTTCACCCTAATGTTTCCCTAACCCTAATTATGGGTTGTCACATTTAATTTCAGCCATTGATCTTAGGGCATTTCCCATCTGACAATCTTGGCCATTCACCCAAAAATGGATTTTCTATAAAAAGGCAATTTTGGCCTCATTTTGACATCTCTTGACATCTCTGGACATTGTGACTTCATGCTTCATAGGCTATTTTCTGCATACTTTAGGCTTGCTTCATATTTGCATACTTGCATTTGAGGCTTTTAGATTAGAATCCTTCAATATTTGCTTAGGACATTGTCATAGTCATAGGTTGCTCATCAAAAATCTGAGGGCAAACATCAACTTGCAACAAATGGAGAAGGTGCAATGAAGGTGATTCGTGGAGGTTTTGAAGACTTGTTGAGATTATTCCATGTTTTTATGCTATTTCCTTCATTTGTTCTTCATTGTTTTTCTTTGGGTTTATTTTGTTTATGCTTTATAATGCTAACCTGATATTTTCCCTAAGTTATATTGGTGAACCCGATGCCAAAACGCTTGTTTTATTAGATTTTTGTACGGATTTTTTCTTTTTTTTTGCAAGTACAGGTACGGAGAGCTGCATTTGCAACTTTCTGAGCCACAATTGTTGCGTCATGATGCATTTGATCTATAGAATGATGCAACCACAGCCCTGAGCTGCATTTGCTAACCTGAACGACGCATCTTCCTGGTAAATTACAACTTTCAGTTTCGCAACGCATTTGTTGTGTAAAATGACGCATCTACCTGGTAAATTCTAGCTTTCAGTTTCGTGATGCATTTGCTATGCAGAATGACGCAATCGCCTAGTAAAATTTTATTTTTGGGTTTTTACAGAATTTTCTAGATTTTCTTTTTCTGTTTAGTAGTTTTAAAGGTTTTTGGGTTACTAATTTGGTTGTTTACAACATGTGGCAAACTAGAAAAGGAGTCTAACCTTTGTTTGTTTTGTTTTTAATTCCTTTACAATCTTAAATAAAGCAAACAAACAATCAAACAACTTGCATTCACATTTCATTGGTTAAAATGAACATGCATATTCACTCATGGGCTTAAAATGAACACAATATTGCATTGAAACTCATCAAGGCTAAAATATGCATGCATTTTCATGACATTGGCTTAAAATGAACATTTTTTTGTCTCACACTTAGTTGAGTTTAAAATGAACAAAGTGTTTGATGTGTTTTCCCCACATTTCAATTTGGATAATTAAAATGAACAAGTGTTTCCAATTTGTGTAACCCCGATTCAATAATAGAAGTATCCTCTCCCCTTGTACACTTGTGTGATCCTAGGTGCAAGAGAAACTTTTATTGACTCTAGGAATTGGGCCTTCCTTGATGGGAAAAAGTTCTCACCCCAAGGTGACTCAAACCGAAAATGAAGCTCTTTAGCCGAGCTACTCACGACCGATATAAAAATGTGAATCCTAATGAAAACTGAGGATTATGAGTGCGGATGTGTCACACAGACAAGTGAATTCCCCAAAACCCTATGGAGCATAATCTATGTAGGCTGGAATTCCTCCTTATCAAAGCTAATCTTGCCACATGTGTGGCCACTTGAATGGGAGCCCGAACTAAAAACCTTTGTGTAGTTTCCAAAAATCCATCTATTCGCTAGTGCAACAACGGTTGTTGCCAAGGCATCCACATTCTCGTAGTTCTTAGTAGAGGTGAAGAGCATGTCATGGGAGATTTATGAGGGCTCAAAGCTTGGTTGACCCAAGAAGTGAGTGTAATGTAAGGGGGAGCCAGTGTGGCCAAGCTTCTAGATCACCCGCTAAGAATAAGTGCAACTGGGGAAACCCACATGGAATCCAGTGAATGTAGTCCTTTCCTAACCTAGGATTGTGTTTGTCTTCATTGTGCTTGTTTTCAACATTCAAAGACAAAACTATGTGTTTTCCAAATGTTTTCTGAAACAATAAACAAATAAACATCCTTCACAGATCTGGAAAAACACACTCAAACTGAAACAATTCTAAAAATCTGCCAAAATTGCAAAGAAACTAGACTTTTATGCACTCTACAACACATTTTCTATCCTGTGCAATTCATTCAACATTTTGAACCACACTTGAGACTCTATGAAACACAATCACCCTGCTAAGCCGCATTTGCTAACTGAAACAATGCATTTGACTGTATCACAATGCAATTGATTTTTTGAACCACATATGTGACCTGAAACATCGCATTTTCTGAAATTGAGACGCATTTGATCACCTGCAATGCATTTGATACCTGAAACGACGCAATTTCCTGTCATATGGAAAAACACTGTTACTGTCCAAAACCTGAGTTCAAACATTTTCAATCTGCTTCCAAACATCTTTTTCTAGCGACCTCTGTCTAAAACCAGAAAAAGGAATTTCTCAAATCCTCCTTTCTTGCATCTTTTAGCTTGCATTTTACCATAGGTCCACCTTTGCAAACTTTATAAACAAGTCTTTAGGTCCTCATTTTTGCAGACTTTGGAATAGGAAAACTTTCCAAACCTTGCAAAATCTTTGCCTTCAAGAGTAGGGTATCATTGGACTAAGTCAAAATCATTTCCTTTAGTCATTTTCCTTTTTGTGAGACCTTTCCAACTCATATGTCTAGTGTGGAAACCTCACCTTGTCATCTTGTCCTTTCATTTAGTCCTACCAAACAAGTCCTTTGATAATCCAAATTGAGACATTGACCAAGCTTTGAGTGGTTAGTAAACCTTTCTTATAAGTCTATCAAAATTGCTTGCACCTTAGAGCTTTGCATTTGCATTATTATACCTTAGAAAAATTTAGTCTTCCATCATTCATTTTAGTCCTTATTAGCATTTGCTTGCATCCCTTATTCCAAAAATCAAAAAAAAAAAATAGGGTCATACCTTGAATTTGACATACCTTATTTCAAAAATCCAAAAACATAGTGTCATATCATTCCCATCATTTAGCTGTCATTATCATCCTCCTTCATTTGAGAAAATCCTTATATGGTTGAAACTAGGCTCCAAAGAAAAAGAAGACAAATGGACCCTTTTTGGACAAGACACCAACCCCTACAACTTTTCTAATGACATGAACCAAAACACAGACACGGAGGCACCTTTCATCAACCCTTTCAGTGACATGAACATGCCATCTTCCTCACGCAACCCCTTCGAACAATTTATATGTAAAGACAAAAATGGACATGTATTCATGGAAGACTTAGAAGCTACCACTCAAAACCTCGATGTGGCTTCCTTTGTGGAGGAATTAGTATTGCAAGCTTCACAGAGATATTTAGCCATGCTTTTAGACCAAGGGGCCAAATTGCCACGTGGGTTTGACATTAACACTTTAAGAGCAGCATCTCCCAATCATAATGCAAACAATACCTCCAACACCAACCAACCTCTTTCAACACCACAACATAATGCAAACCATACCTTCATTGGTACCACCACACAAAATGCAACAAACACCATCAATACTACCTCTAATGGCACGTCCACTCAAAATACTTCTAACACGGTCAACGCAACATCCATTGGAGGAACATCAACCATATCACAAACCACATCACAATCAATGCCTCTAATTTCAACAACTTCATCACAAACTATTGGAGCTACCTTTGGGTCTTCAACAATGGGGAAAAATTCATCAAACCTTTTATTTGGAGCTTCATCTAGTGCTATGGGAATGACATCATCAATCCTTATACTTGGGTCTTCAACTAATACCATGGGAAAAAATTCATTAAACCCCTTTGGGAGGAATAAACAATGAATTACCATTCCAGGACCTCAACCAAACGTTAACATTTCATCACAACTCAATACCAACACAAATATTCCCCAAAGACAAAACACCAACATTCCACATGGCCCATTTACCAATTTGGACAAGGAAATCAAATAACACAACACATGATTTCATTTGGACATCAAAACACTCAATGATAGCCATATTCTGCAAATACAGACTAACACTGTTGGAGTGCACATTCCCATATACACGTCACACATCCATACACAACAACATATTCCTAATCAAAATTCTCAATACCAACAAGTTCCAAACCAAAATACATCATACATTCCACAACAAGGCATCCCAAATCAGAACACATTATCACAGCAAATGGGAACTCATGGAATACCCATCACCAACATGTGTGACGCCACAAACAACCACATAATTGATGCACTCACAGCTCAACTTGTTACCTTGAAAAAAAAAATAGAGACCATGCAATTGCAGCATAAAAAGACCCACACATCATACGAATTATGTCCGTACCCATTTGACACGAGTTTATACATGCCACAGTTCCCTCTAGGATATGTGGTACCCAAATTCACCAAGTACAAAGGCAAGACAAATCCTCTTGAGCACATAAGAGAATAATTTACAACCAATTGTGTGGACGTTGCATATGAACATACCTATCTGATGAGACTCTTCCCTAGGAGTCTCATAGGTTCCGCACTTGAATGGTTTGCTACTTTTCCTAAGGGAATAAAGTCATGGGAAGAACTTTTGGATAAATTTGTACAAAATTATGCCTATAACATCGACAATAACATTACCATTACTAGTTTATGTAGGCTTACTCAAGAAGAAACTAGCGAGACCTTTATTCCATTCTTCCAAAGATGGAGAAGCTTAGCAAGTCAATGCCCTGTCAAGATACCAGAAAAAGAAAAGGTAGACATGTTTGTCCAAAACCTTGTCGGACCCTTAAAATACAATTTACAAGTTCATTGTTGCACCACTTTGGTAGACCTCATCGAAAAAGGAGTCCAACTCAAAAAATCCCTTATTGCTAAAGGAGAACTCAAATATGGCAACAAGAACATGAACCCAAACTCACTTGCTAACAAAAACAAATGTTGGCTCAAAAACAAACACATCACCAATGATGGCATTGTGGATGCTAAAGTAGTAAATGCCATAGGTCCTACAATCACTCTTAAAGGAGCTCAACTATAGAACACACCATTGACCACACCAACACCTACCACAAATTCCATCCAAAACAATCAAAACTAGGGCCAACCACATCAAACCAAAAAATTTCTAAAGAGACAGACATACACTGCCTTAGGTGAACCAATCGAAGTGGTCCTTAAGAAGCTCCTCCAAAATGGCATCATCACATTGCAAGACCCTAAACCATATGACCCTAGAAAATTCAAGCCATCATGGTGGGACGATAATGCATTTTGTGATTACCATCGAGCAAAAGGGCATAAAACCTCCTCCTATTGACAATTAAGAAATCTTGTACATGATCTTATTGAAAATCGTACCATTGAAATAGACAGACAACAATTTGCTTCAAATTTGAACCATACAATTCATAAAATCCCACTGCAGGATCATGGTTCAAATAATCCCCCTACGTCAGGTCCAAAGAATAATAACAATTAGGCTAATTACACTTGCACCACCTTTGATTATTCTGGTGGACCCATCATTAACCACCTTTGAGGTACCAACGAACATGTCAATACTATTACCATCAAGAAAATGCCTAAGTGTAATGTCACCACCCATGGAGGCAAAGTCACAATATCTGGTCCACCAACTAGACAACCAAAAATCACAATACTCGGTCCATCTTCCAAATAGTCACAACCCAAAGGATAGTTTAATCTTATTGACCAATTGGGAAAAATGCCCACTCAAATCTCCATATCAAGCTACTATGCATTTCGCTTGCACACAAAGCCATACTTGATAAAACCTTACAAGATTCTTTTGTCCCTAATGGCATTGATGTCAACCAATTCAAGGCCACGGTTGGATACTTGACCACCCCTCATCACATTACCTTTTCGGATCAATACTATTCATCACCTAAGCCATCTCACAACGATGCACTACATATCAAAGTTTTCATCCATAAACATAAGGTTAGACTAGTCTTAGTAGATGGCAGAGTAGGATTGAATATATGCTCCCTAAAATTGGTCAAGGCTCTAGGATTTTCCGATGCTTATGTAGACACTACCAAAATTATTTTCATAAAGGCGTATGATTATGAGGAACACTCCTCTAGGGGCATTATCACACTTCCTATTTGTGTAGGGTTGGTCATTGTGGATACAACATGTTAGGTCCTCGATATTGAGCTACCATACAACATCTTACTTAGTCAACCTTGGATCCATGCCTTAAAATTTGTACCATTCACTTACCACCAATGCTTGAAGTTTCCTTTTTGACAGCATTGAAATTACCATACCCAGAGATCCTAATCCATTCTAGTATTGCACCAATTTGAGAGGTATTTATGAACACCAAGTGCCAATTAACCATGAAGCTTCGACATCCACTTCCTCCAAATACATTGATCCATCCACACTCGCCAATCCATCCACATCCACTCCTTCGTCTTCTGCCACACCATCTCCCTCCATCCCGAAGGCCGATCCTAATGTAAAGATCCAGGACCAAGGTTGCGAAGAATACAAATTGAGCATGGCCTACTATATCACTAAAATACCCAAGTCTCCAAAAGCTTATGGTAGGCCTTGTTTCAAAATAGAGCCTAAAGATATTTTCAAAGTTCCTCCAACAATGACTTTCACCAAATGGAGGGAATCGAACAAGGAAGACATTGAAGACATCTCAGGCTAGATTTACAAGGAAATGGAAGACCTATCTCCCCTACTAGTATAGATATATGGCAAAGGCTATGACATAATGAAGGAAAAAGGCTACAACAAAACTACTGGCCTTGGTAAAGACAAGACTGGAAGGAGAGAACCTATAATTCCTTCTGGAAGACCAAAGTATCTAAGGTTAGGGTGTGGGCCATTTGAAACTGATGATCCATGTACCAATGTACTTTCAGGTGAGAGCGTGAATGCTTATGAATGTTTCGAGACAACCGAAGATTCATTTACCGAAACTGACTCACATGAGTGGGAATTTGGTTTTGAGAGATCCTTAAGTGACTATTGTCTTGATGAAATGTTTTTAGAACCTAGTGAGCCTTCCCTTGACAAAAGATTACAATAGATGTTTAAAGTTGGATTTCTTAAAGACACTCCTAAAGTCCCACTGAAAAGAGAAGGATGGGTAAGACTCTTTTGGCCCCATGACAATGAAAAATATAAGTCATCATCTGATCCCATTGACCATCATTCTGACTCACCTGTCCGGCCATCTGACCCTATTGACCAACATTCAGCCTCATTTGACTAGTCGCATGACACTATTGACTGTGATTTTGATCCATTCGTCCCCTATTTTGTCAATGAACTTGATTTTCTTGATGAAGATAACTACTCAATAGAATCTGAATGATACTCTTAGGACAACAATTTTGTCTTTACCCTTTCTTCCTTCGTCTGCATGCTTTCTGCATCATCCCTACCATTTTCTAACACTAATGATGGTATCTCCCTTGTCTACCCACAGCTCATTAACTGGGATCAACAAGGCCCACCAACTATGGACATTTTTCATAATGACAAAGCCATTGCGGAATTCATGGGACTCCGTGAAGGGATACCAATGGGGGGTAATAAGGCTAGATTCACTATTGATCTATATTGTGCAGCATACTTCGAGGAGACTGTGCAATCCTCTAGTCACAAAAATAAAAATAAAAATAAAACAAAAAAAGACACGTCTTTAGGTGAAAACCACAAGGTGCCTTCTGACAATACAAAAGTAAAAATAAAGGACGTATCCGAGGGTGAAAACCTCTCTAAGGCACCCAAGGATGGAGGATTCGATTTTCTCCCTATTACACAGGAAAAATCAGCAATTCTTATTGAGGACACCATAGAAGTTAACATAGCCACAGTAGAGGATCCCAAAATGGTTCTCTTTGTTGCATCATTGACACAAGAAGAAAAACCTAAATTCCAAAAATTCTTCTCAGAATGTAAGATTAACTTCACATGGTCCTATGCCGATATGCCTGGATTGGATCCAACATTAGTCTTGAATCACCTGCCCTTGCTTATGGATGCTAAACCATTCAAACAAAAACTACGAAAGATGCATCCTCAGATTGCATTGCTAGTAAAAGTTGAACTCAAGAAGCTACTAGATGTAGGATTCATAAGATCAATAGGCTATGTAGACTGGATATCCAAGCTTGTACCTGTCACTAAGCCAAATGGTCAAATATGCATTTGTACAAACTTTCACGATCTGAACAAGGCATGCCCGAAGGATGACTTTCCACTTCTGAACATAGACATCATTGTGGACCTTACGATAGGATATGAGATGTTGTCCCTCATGGATGGTTTCTCGGGTTACAATCAGATTCGGATAGCCCAGAAGATCAGCACAAAACAACATTCACTTGTCCCTGGGGTACATATTGTTGGAATGTCATGCATTTCGGTCTCAAGAATGCAGGTGCCAAATATCAACGAGCCATGACATGATATTTCATGACATCATGCACATGCTAATGGAAGAATATGTAGATGACCTTTTGGCTAATTCTTTGACATGCAAGGATCACCTCAATGTGCTAGACAAAATTTTCAAAAGGCTAGAAGAATACAAGGTCAGCTTGAACCCAAAGAAATGTGTCTTCGGTGTGACTTCAGGAAAAAAATTTGGGTACATAGTTTCTCACCGAGGCATTGAAGTGGATCCCACTAAAGTGAAAGAAATATTAGATATGCCTCTATCAAAAGGAATCAATGAACTAAGGGAATTGCAAGGCATATTACAGTCTATCTAGTGCTTCATCGCCTAACTAATAGAAAAATTCCAACCATTCCAATATTTTCTATGCAAGGGAATCCCCTTTGTATGGACTAAAAAGTGTCAAACAACATTCCAACAAATCAAATACTATCTATTGCCATCACCTGTGCTAATTCCACCCATTGAAGGAAAACCTTTGATTCTGTATATTTTTGCAACTACTTCAACAATGGGGGCATTTCTTGCACAAAATGATCATGATGAAAAGGAAAGAGCTATATACTACATCAGTCACACATTGGTCGGCTATGAACTCAACTACACACCCATCGAATGTGCTTGTCTTGTAGTTGTCTTCACCGCCCAGAAGTTAAGACATTACATGTTAAATCACAAGACATATCTAGTGGCAAAGATTGACCCCTTGAAGTATCTCCTAAGTCGAGCAGCATTGACAGGTCGATTGGAGAAATGGGTTATGATACTAAGTGAGTATGACATACAGTATGTAGAACGAAAAGCTATAAAAGGACAGGTAATATTCGATCAACTCGCAAATGCACCCGTACAAGGCGGTCACCCTTTGATAGAAAATTTCCCCAATGATTCTATCTTTCATGCGAAGCCTAAATCACCTTGGAAGCTTTATTTTGACAGATCTCATACTAGTCATGGCTCAAGAGTGAGCATACTATTCATCACACCGCAAGGGAACTCCATTCCTAAGTCATTTCGAAGTGCTTTCCCATGTACAAACACCATGGCAGAATATGAGACACTCGTCACTAGACTCTGAATGGCTATAAAATGGAAAATTAAAATACTCCTAGTTTATGGAAATTCTCGATTGGTCATCAACTAGGTCAATGATGAATATGACACCAAGGATGAAAATTTGATGCCTTGCAAACACATGGTTGATAGCTTTTAGTCATATTTCCACATACTCACTTTTGAGAAAATTCCTAGGGAACAAAACAAGGCAGCGGACGCAATGGCTACAATTGGATCTTTATTATACATTCCTAGCAATGTGCCACAATTCAAGTTCTTGTTGACGCCCCAATGGTACAAAGAACATTTCTAAATAGAATATTGCTACTCGCTTCCTAAAAGAGAAAGGAAACACATGGATGCCTTAGCCCTAAGGTCTTTGTAGTTGGGTCTCAACTATGTTGATGTCCCTCAGTGGTCAATGTAATAGTAATATTCAAGGGGCCTGCTGGTGTTGAGCTTTTGGACTGTTGTGGGTTGAACATGAATTTAAATCTACTCTAATCGAGGTTTTCAAAGAAATAGAAAAAGATGGATCAGGGCTTTGGGATAGAAAAGAATGACACTTCATCCAAATTAACCAGACTTGTTGCCTCCCAAGGAATTCCTAACTAAAACTATAGAACAAACTTAACTTGTGACTAACACACAGCTGCATTCATTCACAGTGTTGATTCCAATAGCAGATTGCAAGTTACCATTTAGACAAAACATAAAATCAAACCTCATTCCTTGAAAGCTTTCAAATCAGATGATTAATTCAAAACAAACACCATTCTGAATCACAACATGAAGTAGATTAAGATCTGGTTGCTTCTACTATTCATAAAATAGATAAACAACAATTACAAAGCTGGCACAATCACCAGTGTATAGAAAATCTGTGGCTCCAAATTGTTTCCATTTACACTAAGAAGGTCCTATTTTAAATCTAACTCCTACCCTAAGAAGACAAAAGAAGGTCCTATTACAAAGAATCAGGATCAGCTTCTATCCCCTCTATTCCTATTCTACTGATTACTAACTAGAAGTTCTTGTCTACTACCTTCTAACCTAGAAGTGCTTCTCTCAGAATCTCCCTTTACAAAGAGGCAAGAATGCCTTATATACAGAATGTACAAAAAAGATGCGTTGTCCCCCGTATTAGGGTTTACAAAAATATCTGCACCTGGGAGAGTCAGTTGCAAGAGGGTCGGCGTCCAGATCTTTTGTAGAAAGTTGGTTCTACATTAAACTCGAATCCTTGCTATCTATGTTGGTGAAGACTATCTCCCGAGGTGTTTTGTAGATCTTTTGTAGCTACCACACTTATTTCTGGCCTCTGTGTCTATTTTTGACCTCCAGCGGAGCTACCTCGAGTGCCCCAAAATATCCCCATTAATGTCGAACTACCCCTATAAGCAAGCCTCACAGCTGTCTAGCTGACTCACGGCTTCATCTTCTTCACCGCCCCGCCCGCCTCTCCCCTCCATATCCGCTCGCAAGTCCGCCGACGTAGCATGGGCCACCGACGAGAGGTTCTCGGCGAGCCATAGAGATCATACCGATCTCGCAAAGACCTTCAAAGAAGACACGAGATGGTGGGCCGAGACCACATGGCGAAACCTCAGCCTTTGGGGTCTCGATCCTTTGTTGACCTCTCGCACTAGTTCCTATTTCTTTGTTTTGGCGTGACTTTTGCACGGCGAGACATCTCGCTAATCTTCATTCCCATCGAAGCCACGCCCCTTCGGTGAGACTTCAGTTAGTCGCCATGACCTTTTGGCGAACGCTTTTTCCTTCTAGCGAGTTTCTTTTCTTGTTGGGGAGACAACCTTACTTCGGCAAGACCTTTTTGTTGTCGGCGAGACATTAGAGATTCACCGAGACATCCCGGTGAAGAGAGAAAATTGTGCCAATAGTGAATACCTTTTTCCGCCCGTCGGTGAGACCTTATGGTTTTGGGGAGACCTTACCCTGAATTTCTCTTTTCTTACCAAGCCCCTCATTGTCATCGGCATTACCCACATGAGTTGGTGAAACCTCATGGTGAGAACACAAACCTTCAAAACCCCTCTCTCGGCACGGCCTCCTCAATTGGTGTGACTTCCCATGGTCGAGATGCTAATAGCGAATTTTTGTTTTCTCGGCGACGAGCCCACCTCTGTTTTGGTGAGACTTTGCTGAGTCGGTGAGACCCTCCATTGAGCTCAAAACTCCCGCCGAGATCCTTGAGACACATCATCATGCACATAATTTGACCCTTGCAAAATAAGGCTCTCGTTAGAACAATACATTAATAGTATGCCCCTTACCAAAAAGAAACTTAACTTTGGCGGAGGCAGAGCCAACATGGGCACGGGAAGCAAAATTTAAACAAGTCCCGGCGGAACCGAGACCGGGGAAAAACAACCTATAAATGACATCCTTCTCCTCTGAAAACAGTGGGGGCGGTCAAGAGAGAAACAAACCGGCCGGAGTCGAGGAGGAACAAGTCAGGAAACAACCAACACTCCAAATTCATACTCGACCGCTCTATGCCCAAGGAAACCCAAAATGCAAAGGATGGGAAAAAAACACCGACGGAGCTGGAGCAGAGCGATGAACAAGGCAGAATCGGGGTTGGAACCAAAATCTGAACTAGAAACTTCTCCAAGTTTCGGGGTTAGATTTCATTCCGAACCCTCCTCCGACGCCATCCAAAAGAGGAGGAAGAAAGGAAAGAGAACAAAGAAGGGGGGAGGACAAACCCCACGTACGAAGGCAAAAAGAAACAAAAGGAAAAAGAAAGAGACAAGGCAGCAAAGAACAAAGCGGCGGAACCGAGGCCAGGGAAGGAATAAAAAATAGAGCTTGGAATAAGTTCCAAGTTCGGAATCCATTCCGATTCCAGGCCCGCCAAAACAAACCAACAAAAAAGAAAGAAAAAAATCCCCAAGGCCGAAAAGAAAACACCTAAGGCAAAGGACACAAACTGACCAAAACCAGCGGAGAGCAAAGAAAAGGTGGGGTCAAACCCGGGATGGGACCAAAATGAGGAACTTCAAGAAAGTTCAACATTCTGAGCCGGTCTCGAACCCGACTCCAACAAAGAACAAAAGAAAACGAACAAGGTCCGCTTTCAAACTACAACCTGGATTGATCAAGACCAACTTAGAAGAGAATTCCAAGTCCTAAGATTGGGTCCCATTCTACTCCGGCTGTAACTTCAAAAGGAAAATGCCTCTGTATGTAGAAAACCAAAGGCCAAAGAAACAAGATGTAAAGGGGGAATCGTATTTTGATCTAGGATCAAAGTAAGGGTTATGCAGCATAATAGCCTAGTGGAGAAACCATCGGTTCCTCGTGACATGACATTCGGAGTCAGAAATGGTTTGTGAGCTTGTTGGTCCTAATTCACCATGGTATCAAGAAATATATGACTACCTTCATTCCCAGACCCTTCCCTTGAACCTATCCAATAACCAACAAAAATCCTTTATCCACAAAGTCACCCAATACACCATCATCAGTGACACCTTATACCGTCAGCAGCTTTTGACAATACCCCTCTTCAATGTCTCAACACCGATGAAGCATGAACAACCCATGAGGTACATGAGGGTATATGATCCATCTGAGTGGCCCAACTTAGCTAAGAAGATCACGAACTTGGGTATTATTGGTCGACTATGGAAAAAGATGCACTTGAGTTTGTAAGAACATGTCGCCAATGTCAAATACACAGTGATTTGATTCATGCACCAGCACAGGAACTTCGGCCCATCACCTCTCCTTGGCCCTTCACACAATAGGGGCTTGACATCATGGGAAAAATCCATCCCACCTCATCAATGGACATAAATTCATTATCACCGCCACTGAGTATTTCACCAAGTGGATCGAAGCCATCCACCTGACATACATAACTAGCAAGAAAATTTCTAAATTCATCCTCAACTACATCATTTGTCGATAAAGTGTTCCACAGTCCATCATCACAGACAATGGGCATCCTTTCAAAAATCAAGATGTTTGTGAGCTTTGTGAACGCTTCCACATTTAGCACCATTTCTCCACGCCTTATTACCTGCAAGGAAATGGTCAAGCTGAGGCATCTAATAAGACAATTATCAAAATTCTTAAGAAGATTGTCAATGGTGTTGGTCGTGACTAGCATTTACAACTTAACCCTACTCTGTGGGCTTACCACACTATCATCCACATGCCTATTGGAGCCACTCCATTCACTTTTGTCTTTGGAGCCAAAGCCATCTTTCCCATCGAGATCAAAATTCCCTCTCTTAGAGTCTCCATGAAGGGCTTGATCAATGATGAAGAGTACCAATAGTCATGACTACATGAGCTGGAAATATTAGAAGAACGCAGACAAAATGCCTTGAATCACTTATAGGCATATCAAAATCACCTTTGTTGCAGTTATAATAGGAGATTCATGGTCTGAAAGTTTGACATTGGTGACTTGGTCTTAATGCAAAACCCAAAGAATTAGTCTGACAGAGAAAACCCCAGCAAGTTCGAGTCCAATTGGCTAAGCCCTTATATCATCACAGCATCATTTTGTTCTAGTGCATACCAGTTGGCCACTCCAAATGGGGAATAGTTAACAGAGCATATCAACAGTCTGCATCTCCAAAAATTCTATACACAGCATCGAGAGTTAAACCATAAAATACAAAAAAATGAAAAATACAAAAAAATTGTCACCGATGAAAATCGGCAAACAGTGTGTCTTGGTGACACCAAAAAAAAAAATTAAAATGATGACAAAAATAGTAAAGAGAAATAATTCGTCCAATAGTGAAAACCTAGTAAACAGGTGCTTTGGATAAGTACCATGGTGAAAACCTGGAAAACAGGTGCCATATCTAGTCAGTCCTTGCTTCGCCATCTACTTTCACTCCATCTACCTTTGTCCATAATAAATACCCAGTCACTCAACACCCTCACGACATTCGCAACGACATCCTGCCATTTCTTTCTATGGCTGACAATGGTTGACATCAGGTCTTGTATATTGCCCACCTTTCGTCTTGTGTACGTCCTTATTCATTTTCTTCAACTTGGCTAGTCCTTGACCTAATTGGGGGAAACCCTCTTTATCACGTGACTGTAGTGGGTATCGCACATTGTACCGTCAATCGAAAAAGTCCTGAAAAAAGACATAAAAATCATAAAAAGTACTGAAAAAAGACAAAAATCATAAAAAGTCCTAAAAAGACAAAAATCAAAAGTCTTGAAAAGACCCAAAAATCATAAAAATTCAAAAAAGACCAAAAAAATGATAAAAAGTCCTTAAAAAAAGCCTAAAAATTGAAAAATGTCCTGAAGAAATCTAAAAAAAAAAATCAAAACATGGAAAAAATCCCAAAAACAGAGTCAAAAGTCTATCATGTCAGTTGTGTCAATCTTTTTCATCGTCAAACTACGTTGTCTTTACGCATTTGCTACGTAGGCAAGGCTCATCTTTGAGCCCCCAAGACATTAGGTCAGTTCTTTTAGGTTTGTCCAAATAAAATCATGACTTAATATTTGATCAATCAAGACAAAGTCATTGGTTGTGTCGAACTATGAGGTCTTTGAGTGTATGACGTAGGAAAATCCATCAATCGATGAGCCCCCAAGGCCGCACTAAATTTGTCCATTAGGGTTCATGACACTACACTATCACACACATCAAATATTTTCAAAATCAAATGAATTCTTTAACATCCTAAGACAAACAAACTCTTCAAACAAACTTTGGCAATTACTTAATCGAAACTTCAATTACATTAGCATGTCAACACTGGCATGCGGTCAAATCTGTCATCTAGTCAACTTTGGTCAAATTGTCATAATAGGTCAACTTGTCAAACTCTTGGTTCTTCTTCGGATGTGTCCTTCTAAAGAATAGCCTTTGTCATTTATTTATGCTTTAGGATATGTCTTTTTGAAGCATCATCACTATCATTTGGAATTCTGAGGGATTCTCGTGACATTTGAGGATTGATCCTCTCGACATCAACAACATTCAAAATGTCTCCTTGAATTTGGCATTGTCCAGCATCTATCACATAAACCTAGACATCGTCAACACCTGACATCTCGACATCCAAACACTTGACATTCAAACACACTTGGCAAACACTTTGGAAAACACTATCTTTTGGCATTTGTCCTTTGATTTTTCATCATGCTACTAGTTCCTCGAGGATGTCTCGACAACATGATTTAGAGGAGAAATGACATATCATGATGATTGTCTTGTCTTGTCCTTTTTTAGACTATCATGTTGCTAGTTCTTTGAGGATGTCCTAGCATACGAATTTAGAGGAGCAACGATGTTTCATGGCTTGTCTTTCTTGTCTTTCTTTTTTGTGGTTGGTTGTGACAAAAATACTAGGGAAACTGAGCTCCTAGTATGAGTCATGATCATCCTTGTCTATGACTACTTGTTTCATGTGATGGTACGACCTTGCACACCATTTCTCTATGTCGTATCATGGTGTTTGTTGGCCATTACAATAATCGACCCAATGATGATTAGAGCAACATCTATTAGTTCTTTGGAAATATATTGAAGGATTCTTTCTCCGTACTAACATCCATCTCCTTCTGTCTGGTCATTTCTCTTCTTCCACCTCCTGACAATACCCTGTGACATACAAAAATATAATTGCATACATGGTCATATATAGACATTGCATTAGTTCATTAAACATTTACATACATTCATTCACATAATTGAATTTACATCATTAGCATACATACATCATTTGCATCCATTCATTTGCATTTACATAACAAATGAGTGCATTAAAAAATTTCATATATCGTCCATATCATTAATGCATATACATCATAATATAAAACATCACATGTCACATTATCCATACATACATAATTATACATCAATGCATCCATAATCATAAGCATGGCATCACATAGACAACATTATGCATACATATAGAACATCATCATCATCATCATAAAATAACCATCATACATAAACTAGTATCATCGAGGCATCTCATCATAAATAACCACCATAAATGCATACATCACATAACATAGGAATCATCACATAAATAACATCACATAAGCATAATAACTTCATAATGCATCATCACATAACACATAGCATATAGTCCGCACCAAAACTGCATCATATATCTATCTCAAAATCATGTCATAAGATAGAGTCTCAAGGAATCCCAAAAATAGAGCTCGCAGGCTCGATGGCCAATATATCAAATGTCTCAAACATAATAACAAGATAACAATGCCCTGAGTTGTGTTCTCCTCATCCCCTCGAGGTGAAGAATGGGGTGACTGATGCTTTGTGATAGGAACTGATGGAATCTGTGATGACATGGCAAGTTGAGTCTGTGAGGTTGATGGATCAGTGACAGGTGGTTGGTTGTGCTGAGACCTATGTCCTGATGATATGGATCCATGACTATGACTAGATCTGTGGCCTGAGGAGTGCATGTGACTGTGATGAGACCTATGCCATGAGGATTTTCCATATGATTTTGATCCACCCACACTACTCTGGTTGCGACCATTGTGGCTCCTGTTGTTGCCACTCCCTGTCCTACTCTAGGACTGAGGCAAACCAGGATCCCTCTACTCCACCAGCACTGCTCTCTCATATAGCATCATGTACTGACCCCGGCTAGCACTAACCCTGGCCAACTCCCTGGTGATCTCTACCACTAGTCTTGTGCATAGCTGAGAAAACTCTGAGCACCAACTCTATGCCTCATGTTGTCTAATCACAGCCTGATCTTGCTCCACCCTCATAACCTCCAACTCCACCTGCAAGGTCCTGATCTATGTCAAGGCCTCATCCAATCTGCTTTGCATATCAGCTAATGGTTGATCCACTGTCACATCTTGAGGAAATGGTGGCCTCCCAACTACATCCTCTTCTCCATCCACCATCCACTCAACTATCTCTCAGCCTCATCAATGTCATCCTCTCCACTGATATCTATCTTCTCATCATCTCCTCCAATCTCCTCTCCACGCCCTCTCCTTCACCCACTAGTTGCTCTCCCTCTACTCCCTTGGGCATTGGTTCTGACCCTCCTCCTCTCTCTCTCTCCTCCTCCTTTCCCTCCTTTGGATTTGTGCTAATGGCACCCACTTGACCCATTGTCGCATTTCGCCATGCCTCCTGCCTCCCTCCTCTCCCTCCTCCTCCATCACCTCCATCTCCCCCATCCCCTCCATCATCTCCTCTACCCCCATCTCCTATGCCTCCATCTCTCCCTCTCCCCTTGCCACCATCCCTACCTCCTCGTCCTACCCGCCACACCCATGGAATCACTAATCACTGATCAACTAGCGCTGGCTAATTTGGATCTGTCAACGGTTGTGGCCTATGAGTCTGCCACCATATATCATAATTTGTTGTGGTCCCTGGATCTATTGGACCCCCACTTCAAGCCCACTATTGTGCCATCAATCCATCTACCTGTTGCTCTGCTAACGGCATTGATATGGCTGGCCCCCACATGGTCTCCTAGGATGAACAGGCATACTCTACAGTCCCCACAGGAACATCTTGCTACTCTCTGAACTGACGTAATACCCGCTGGGGTAGGTACATATCAATGATCAACTGTGACTGAACTGTCCATCCAATTAGGTATTTGAATTGTCAATAGAAAGAAAGATGATCATCCTCTCTTGGCCATTGTGCACAATATTTGTATGACCTCCAGACGAATTCCATCAATGTGTTAATGTGATGGCGCCAAAATCATGTGTCTCTAACTTTGGTCTGTTGTAGTGTTCCCACATACAAGTAAACATATGGCATACCCTTGGCAAGTTGCAATCTCTGAACTGGTGGATGAAAGACAGGAATATGCTCTTAAGCCCAAATCATCAATAAGGCAGTCCTGCAGCTAATACTGCTCGCCTCCCTATAGGCCACCTCGTGCAACTAATGATAAAGCATCCCCAGTAAACATGGTCCCCATGCAAACATGATCATGTCCCATCTCATCCTGACGAGCACCTCTCCCCATTCGATAGGAAACCCATGTCTATGGCGATCAGGAATTAGCACATAGGCAATCAAAGTGCATAGCATAGCATCCCATCACGCGTAGCGCTTGACCATAAACTCCCACCTAATCTCGTAACCGTCAATGCCTAGCTGCATAGCATCACCAGGCTCATAATACTTTGTGAAAGATTGAAGTCCCCGGTGTGGATCATAGACCACTCACTCCCCTTTAATCGAAATGCACATAATCATGTAAACGTCCTGCGGAGTGACAGTAGCCTCTCCCGTCGACATGTGAAATGAACAGGTCTCTGAGTGCCACCTCTCTACCAGTGTTATTAGAAGACCCCTATTTGCTCAAATAATAGGCATATAGGTCACGTAGTATAGTCCCAACTGCATCAGTCACCTCTGCTCCATATCCCATAGCTGATCTATGAATGCATAAGTGGCTGACCTGAACTCGCACATATAGATAAGCGATAATCATTTATGCACATGCGAAAATGGGAGTTAGCACATCATTATTATCATCTATCTAATCAAAAGTATCTAAGAAATTGAGCCTAAACTAAGTCAACCCTGGTCAAAGTGAAATGCGTCGCACCAGGTCAAATGAGTCATTTCATCAGGCATATGCGTCTCAACACTGCGATTGCATTGCACAATCTCACAAATGCATCATCCTATAGCACACATGTCGCTCCCTCCATTAGTTGTGTCATTGTAAATCATTTGCATCACACAAACCCCCATTTGTGCTCCAACTTGGTGATTGTGTTGCAAAACCTAGCAGTTACGTCACGATTAGGTGATTGCGTCTTACCGGCTTGCAAATGCGTCATTATAAACCTAGACCTAACGTGACCCCTACATTTGTGTTGTAACGCATCAAATGGATGCGACGCGAACACAATTATGGCTTACGCGAACATAGATGCATCGTGATGCATCAGTTGACCTAACTTTAACGCCTAAAAATGCACGTAAAATGAGAAAATAACAAAGCAAGAATAGGGTACATACCGGTGGCTCTACGCCCTCTAGCTGTCGGAAGGTACGCACTCAAAATACGTGATGCTAGGTAACTGGAATCACCATCTTCACGCGAGGTCCTCTCTCTCTGAGCTCTTAATTTTCAAAAAGCCAAAAGTGAAAATGATTTACCTTTTCACCAAAATTCAACCTATTTATATGGTAAATTTTAGGGTTTTTCTATCGTTTTATTACTAGAGGCTCATTTGACCACTTTTGACCAACATTTTGACTCCCTTAAACACGTCAAAATCCAAAACTGATCATGCCACTTTTTTTCTAGACATCAAATTGACTTATCGGGACACTTTCCAATATTTTTCGGTGTCGGTCCAAAATTTGAAAATTTTCCCGAGGGGGCATAAATACTTCGTACCTTCACTAGGGTATGTTTTTGACTTATTTTCTTTGTCACAATGCAATAAATTGCATTATGAAAAAGAGGGGCAAAATGTAAACACATAAAATTGACCTAGGCCTGCGAACTTTATTTTCTCCATATTTCTTCTTAACATAATTAAAATATTTAATTATGTCCTATGGTCCAATTTCAACTATCAATTAAATAATTCTCAATTATTTAATTAATTCACATCTTTTATTTCTCCGGACTATTTAAATAAATAAATTTAATTTATTTAATTAAATATGTCACTAATTTCGTAATGTCTCTCTATAATTAAATAAATTCCTAAATTTATTTAATTATCCCTCGTACACTATTTCCTCCTAATTATTTAAATAAATAAATTTTATTTATTTATTTAAATATGTCATTAATTTCTAATGTCTTCTTATAATTAAATATTTTTTTATACTTTATTTAATTATTATCCACTTTGGCTTTTTCTAATTTTAAATAAAGTCATTTATTTAAAACTGTCTCACTTTCTAATTTTCTCTCCAAGTAAATAATTTAAATTAATTGTTTATTGTCACATGGTCCCACCACTTTTGAATTAAATTAATTTTTAATTCAAAAGGTCAACATAGTCTTTAATTCAAATAATTTTAAATTATTATTTGAATCTCTAACTTTTTCTCTTGTCACATGCAACCTTGTCTCTTGATTTGATTTTTCTAAAATCAAATCTCAGCTCTTCATTTCAAATTTCACCCTAATGTTGCCCTAACCCTAATTGTGGGTTGTCACATTTAATTTCAGCCATTGATCTTAGGGCATTTCCCATCTGACAATCTTGGCCATTCACCCAAAATTGGCTTTTCTATAAAAAGGCAATATTTTGCCTCATTTTGACATCTCTTGACATCTTTGGACATTGTGACTTCATGCTTCATAGGCTATTTTCTGCATACTTTAGGCTTGCTT
Organism: Sequoia sempervirens; assembly: GCA_007258455.2. NCBI lineage: Eukaryota > Viridiplantae > Streptophyta > Pinopsida > Cupressales > Cupressaceae > Sequoia > Sequoia sempervirens. Next base: position 30,086 of record VDFB02284866.1, read on the forward strand.
CATATTTTCATACTTGCATTTGAGGCTTTTAGATTAGAATTCTTCAATATCTGCTTAGGACATTGTCATAGTCATAGGTTGCTCATCAAAAATCTGAGGAAAAACATCAACTTGCAGCAAATGGAGAAGGTGAAATGAAGGTGATTCATGGAGGTTTTGAAGACTTAGTGAGATTAATCCATGTTTTTATGCTATTTCCTTCCATTGTTCTTCATTTTTTTGCTTTGGGTTTATTTTGTTTATGCTTTATAATGCTAACCTGATATTTTCCCTTAGCTACATATGGAACAACATGGCATGTTCTTACCAAATTTTGGAGATCTAAAGATGGGAAGTGGGTCCCATTAGGGTTTTCAATTTTATCATGCACCATTGATTAATTTCTACGTAGTTGTTGATGTTCTTCCACATATATATTTTGTTACTAATTTTTATGGGGTAGGATTGTTGTGATCTTAATATGTTTGAATCGCTCTTTTAATTTATTTTCAAGGTTGATAAAATCATGCCACATAATGTGTCAACATATTAGATTGAAGAATTTTGAAAATATGAATCATTATTATTCAAATTTTCTAATATTTTTTTATATTTTCCACAAGAGAGCTTAACCATTGATCTTACAAGAGATTCAAATGAGTTAACTACATGCTTTGAAAGTTTAAATTTGAACTCCAATAAGCCACATAAAAAAGTTATTTTCCCTATAAAGCATTTATTAGGGCCCTAATCCTACATTTGAAACGTAATTTTAGCATTTAATTTTCATAATGTAATTAGAGTTTATTAAGTACATAGCAACTTGTGCAATTATGACCTTGTGAGAAATATATATATGTACTCACTATGAGATTAAAGAGTAATTTTACCTTTTTCAAGTGGTTTTCTAATTAAGTGATATCTTGCCATGATCTTGAATTAATTGGAAGTACAATAATTGAGAACAAGAGTAAATTGTGTTCTAGGAAATATGAATTCAAATGTGAATTTTTTGTTGGATCTTAAAGTTAATTCATGTGTTTAATCTGATTTTTAATGATATATCTTGTGTGTTTTGTAAAAATTAAAACTCTAGCAATTAATAAAAGTAATTTGAGATGACATCCAAATATTGTTTGAATTGAAAAATATAAAAATAATTCTTATCAAAGTGAGGAAGCTTGGGAAAACTTTATTGACACCTAAAATAACATTAGAGCTCCTCTGTCATTACATCAAGAAAAATATTTCTTTTATTTCACATGGAGAAAGTGATGAGACCGCACTCCCACGTGTAACTCATAGAATCTAGATTTGTGCAGAGTTCTTGATACAAATATTTTTGATGATCCATAAATTATTTAATTGGATAAAAAAAATTAATAATGTTGAAACAAAAGAGGTCTAAAATAAGGGTAGAGAAATCATTTTCAAATAGACACTACCACAATCAAGAAACTTTTCAACTTGAGGGAGGATGCTAAGAAGATATTAAATTTGAAATTTATTGCTCTCAAGTAGAATTTAATTATGAATGGGTTGAGGGATTTTGTGTTGCCTAGGTACCTGCATTATTATTATGGGAGACATGTTGCATAGAGAATGAATATTTTAAATGATATAGATCCATTTATTGCAACAATGTTTTTTTTTTTTAGCAAAAGGCCATAAGCTTATAGATATATTAATATAATATAGATTAATACATATAGAGTTTAAACTTTGATAAGTGATACTAAACCTAGCTGATATTTGTTTTCTCTGTACAAAATTACATATCAAACCCTACCACCCAGAATACTACTATAATTCTTACACAAAATTGATATGGATAGATCATTAATTACTAGACCCAATCACCCTGGGCACATATTTTCATATATACTGATAATTACCATCAACAAAAAGATTTAAAGATTGACTAACTAAACATCGCTATTTCCCAAGTTGACTGAATTCTCTCCTTGTCCTTCAACAACTATCATTTGAACTTGAATTTCAGCCTGAGCTTGAGAGTGAATTGTGATGTTTATGTCTAGAATCTGCACATTAACCCTATTGGTATGACGATTTTGGTATGACGATTTGGCATAGGAACAAGCTATTGCAGACCTTGAACACACTGATGAGACAGAAGAAATGAAAGTGCATGATACTTTATTTTAAAATTATCAATCTCTTCCTTATCAAAATCAAAGTGGAACCTACTCAAATCTTGATATAGATAAGCTGACAATCCTTTGAGTAAGGAAAGCTTGAGGGATTCATACGTGTCGACATATCTTTGTTTATGATAGAGATAATGCCTAGGAAAGAGACCGCCAATAAACCCTTCACCATGTGTGAGATCATAGGCATGAACACTCTGCAGCAAAACACCATCTTGCAAATACTCTTCCTTCACTGTTTTGTTAGCAACAGACTGAAGAAATTTGAAATTTTGAAGCAATTCCATCGAATTGGATAGGAAGATGGAAAGAAGGTTTGTAGGAAAAATTATTCTGTGTGAACTAGTGTGCAGAATCTCTTCTCCTATCAATGTTTTAACACAATTTAGGACCATTGGGCAGTTTACCTTAAACACTTGATGAAGATGCTCCTCTTCTATACAGTCAAAAAATGGAAGCCCCCACAATCGAACCGCCACAACCATTCTATAGTTCTGAAGATGAATTTCTGAGTTGTTTGAAACCATTGCATGACGCCCATTGTGTGCCATCTTGTGAATAGAAATCCGAATGGACAAGCTTCACACCAATAAGGCAAAGAGATACCCACAAAAACCAAATTAGCATCAAGCGAGACAAACAAAGGAAGGCTTTTTACTTTTACAAAATTTTGATGGCATGAACACATTTAAAGGAAAAATGCAAAACCCAAGCCTTTGTTGGAAATGATAGCAATCAAGTGTGGCACGCTCGAAATCTTGCATTATAATTTGAAAACAGATTTTGGTTTCTTGCAACAATGTTTGAGTTATTTTCAAGTATTATTTTCATGCTTATATCAAGTAATTAGATAAGATAATGATAAAATGATAAGAGAGGCTTCCTTGGTGTTCTTGTATAATAACTGAGGCCTCCATAATATTAATTTGTATGATTCAATACCTTATGTGTAATTGAATTGTATAAAGAGTTTTCAATGCAACAACTACCAAAAATGTCATTATGCAACATAGTTGCAGCCAAGTTGTTAGAAAATAACAAAATCATCCAATATTGGAGAGAGGATCAAGTTATATTTTAACACCTCAACCACATTAATATGTGATGAGGAAGAATATATAACCAAAGAAGTTATATGTTGCACAAAATCCAAAAACTAAGTATGAGTGAGAGTCCCCCACATCCCATTGACTAAGCAATGGGACTAGCTGCAAGAGACATCTAAACTAATTTATAATGAAAATTCCTAACAAGAAGTGACAAAATTGCCTACACCTAGGGTAATCCACCTCAAGAGGATCCTCCATGATCACATCATGGTCCATCAATAGGGGGAGTGATAAGGAGACTCATCCACAAAAGAGTTAAAAACAACAAAAATACCCACAAGAAGGCATTATACCATCAAGTAGTTAAACTCACGAACATGTGAAAATAATGGAGATATTTGAAGTGAGATGTATAGTAGAAAATTATTTTCTACAACAAAATTATAGGCTCTCATAATCAAGTAATTAAATATGCCACATATCCTCCACCATCAAAACAATATCCGCGTAAAAAACCGTTAAAATGTCGATGTCCACCAAAACAAAAGCAAAGATAAGAGTGTTTTGGATGTGGTTGAATACACCTTCAAAAAATTCCCAATAACATTCCTAGTATCCCAAAGTAGGAATCTTCCCAAAATTGGAAAGGGAAATTGAACCACCTTTCCCAAATTGACAAATATTAAGAGATTTAGTCATGGGGTTGAAAAAAGGGAACCACAATTTAAGAGAAATGGAATGCTTGCCCCACATCCATAATTGATTAGCTAGCACCAAATTCATGCCCACCAACATTTGAATTTTTTTTACTAAAATAACTCTTGGTACAAAAAAACAATTGAATGCACTAGTGAGAGGCCTCCAAGACTTCAAAATTCTCTTATGCAAGTCCAGAAGAAGACCTAAAGAAATTAAATATATAGATTAGACTCTGGTGAACACAAAAATATTCATTATCAATCACATCCTACCCACAAACCACAATGGGAGGAATGTGATCAAGGAAGGGGTCGATATTTTCCATGTTAAGGAAGGTGAACAAAATCAAGATTAATTCCCTCACCAACCATCATATAAGATAGACAAAGACCCTCTCTATTTACACCCAAAACTAATAGAACTAGGATAGGATAACACATAGAATTTAAAACTACCTATGACACCAAAAAATGTGATTGTTTGAACCAAGCACAAGAGATCTCATGGCATCAAAAAAATGGAAGGAGCATCATTGTGAAAAAGATCAATCGTTTTACCAAAAAAAATAGGAGAGTTTTGCCATGTCTAATACACCTATTCACCACTTAGGTGGTTGATGTGGGTCCCTTTTAAACCATCTCTCTTCCATTCGCTATTAATCCCACACATAAGTCCATTTGGTGGATTCTCATAAGTTAATTTGTTTTAAATAGTTTATCCTACTCATAATATCTCTATATGCAATAAACAAGTTTCCAACTTGGTGAACTTTCATTTGCACATGTAATCCTATATTGTGTGAAAATGAAAGCTTTGGAATAGGGCATGGATATCCATCAAATCATAATGGAAGGGGGATTATTCAAATATTGTGGTTGGAATGCTATGATTGCAAGATATGCATAAAATTAATTTGTCTAAAAGTATTTAGAAACTTTCAATCAAATGTAATTGGCAAGTGTAAAGCTAGGCTCCACAATATTTTTTACCATGCTTCCTACCTATACCAAAATAATATATTTGTAATTGGGTATGGGCATCCATCACATGATAAAGGAAAGAGGATTTTTTTCATATGTAGTTGCAAATACCCTAGTAGACATTAAAGAAAAATAGGGAAGCATAGACAAGGCATGTGAACTATTTGACAAAATTCCTTCAATAATTTCTTGTAGTTTTCCATGATTGCAAGACATGCAAAATGTGGAAGCATAGACAAGGCATGTGAATGGTTTGAAAAAATTCCTTCAATAATTGCTTAAATAATGTCATTATTGAAAGATATACAAAATTTGGAAGCATAGACAAGGCACTTGAATTGTTTGATAGAATGCCTCGAAGTGAATTGTTTTGATGGAATGCCTTGATTGTAGGATATTAACAAAATGAATTGATTGAAAAGGATTTAGAAACTTCCAAACAAAATCAATTGGGGGTGTAAATCCATTACAACCTTTTCCAACATCTTCCTAGCCTATGCCAAATGTGAGCTTTGGAAAAGGGTATTAACATCCATCAAAGCATAAAGGGTAGATAAATTTTATCAAAGGTAGTTACAACTACTCTGGTAGACATGTATGCAAAATGTAGTTATATATTCAAATTCTAAAGTAATTTTAATACCATAGGTAATTGTAGCTACAGTTCCCCATACAAGAAAATATTGAAGATAAATGATATTAAGGGATTCAAGGAAGGTTTAGACTAATTATATGCTTAGCTTGAAACTAGTGTAGCATCGTAAATTTCACTCTTGATATATTCACACTATTTTTCGCTCCCCCTTTAAGTGCATGGACCTAATTGTACACATAATTTCCTAAATTATGCATTTTATGGCCCATTTACATTTATCAAGAAATCACATGTACAAAACTAAGGTAAACATCTAATATTTTCCTCTCGACACTTTACACTTTACAAAATAGGGCTAGGAAAAATTCACCCTAGGCAACTTGGTCCTTCTATTTTGCCTCCAAATTTTAATATGTCAGAGTTGGCATTTTATTATTTGAATTTCAAATGTCAAATATCGGCTATCAAGATTTATTTTTTAGGAAATTAGATTAATAGCCTATAAATACCTAGTCATTTCATCATTTTCAAATATAAGAGGAAATTTTGGGATCAAGAACATTATCAAGCAATTATTGTCAAGGCAAGAGCAATCAAGAGAATATTTATTGCAACATTTCAACATTGAAGTATCATGTTGAGTTTCATGTGATTTTTTTCATGTTTATACTATCATTTTATTTGTACTAACCCTTGTAGGTCTTCCAAGAAAACAAGCCAATTTGTAATCAAGCTTTGAGGTGATGTGCATGACTTTATTCCTTCAAGGAAATAATATTTGATTGGTGAGTTGTAATCCATTGTTGATTCATCATTCATTTTCCATTTATCCTATATCCCCCAAAAGGATAAGCTCCCTTTTATCAATTTTCCATTGTGGAGATGGAAACACCAACACGGGGTTTGTCTGAGGAAAACCCATATATGGCACAACCCGTCCTCTCTCTTTGAATGTGTAGGTTTCGTATCTAAAGGAGATTGGAGGAAGATTGAAGATAATTTGTTCATTATTGCATTCAAACCCTACAACCTGACAACATATAGAAACTCAATATCTCAACATCCAACAAAGGTCTGTCAGTAAGACCCAAAAGAAAAAAGGATCTAAGTAAGATCCAAGGGATTGTGAAATCAAATTCTAGTTTTAGTTACAAGGACATAGTTTCCCTAGGTGAGTTAGTCCTCCAAAATCAAGCTCATATTCGAACCACAAGTGCACAGTACTCTACTCTTTTCAGATCTAGCCTTAGAATTTGACTTTCAATTTCCATTTTCTTTGTATTTGCATTAGAATAGTGCATCTTTATAGTTATTTAGCTACATCATTGAATTTTCATTTCATTTTAAACCACCAAAAGCAATTTAGGTCCAAGGTTGATTAGCTCACCTTCAAGTTTGCAAGTCAATCTAATTCCCTTGTCGATCTAAATTCTAATTTTTTGAAGTGAAAGGTGGCTAATTCAAGTAAAACCCTAGGATCATTTTTCCCACATTACATTTTTGTGAACCCGACATATCTTACACTTGTAATTTTTCTAATTTTTAAGTTCATAAAATCTGAAAATTTGAATTCAAAACCTAGGTTGTTTGAAAATTTTGTTGATAATTCGAATTTATTTTCAAAAAACACTACCCATTTTCATTAGTTTTTCATCATAAATATTGAAAATTAATTTGGAAAAAATTGCAAAAAAAAATAGATCTGATTTTCCTTGTCTAGGGCTTAGATCTAAATTATTTTCATTGAGCAAATTAATTACAAAAATTTTCCATCATTTATGCATGCATATTTTGGTGAAAAATATTGAAAAAAAAAAAGAAAATTGCATAATATTTTCATTCCAAAAGATTGATTCTGTATTTTTTAAAAAAAATTAGTCAATTACAACATTTAATTTCTAGAAATTATCATTTGAAAATATTCAATTTCTCTAAAAAAATCCAAAATTGAATGCATGTATGTCATTCATATAGCAAAATTAGGTTTTGATGCATTTCCATAAATATGTTGACTTTTAGACTTGAACCTCTGAGACATAAGACACTATATATCATTCCCAAATTTTGAAATTTACAAAAACCTGTGTAGAATATAGTCACCATGGGTGCCTTTGTCCAATCAAATTGAGCCATAATTTCATGTACAAAATATTGTCTCTAATCTCTGCCCAAATTTGACCTTAGTCTCTAAGGATCGGTCTTGTAAATGTATAACATCATGTCCTAATTGCAAAAATCTTGTGTTGTTATAATTCATGTTCTATTGTCTGATCTTGTTAAGAATTTCAAATAATTGTTGTTACAAGCATGTAAAAATGAGTTTATTTCTCCTTATTTGTTATTTTATATTGATCCCTCTCCCATTATCTCTCCTATGTGTGAGGTTAGCCTGGTGCAAGAGAATGCAATCATTGACAATCATGAAATTCATGCTTATTATTCTCCCAATATCTCACCTACTTGGGAAGAAGGTATCTTGGTGCTAGAAGATCCAATCACTGAGCATCATGAGAATCCTATTTGTCTCTCTCCCAATACCTCTCCTACTTGGGAAGATATTATGGGACAAGAGGATGAATTGATTGATACATATCTTTCAAAAGACAGATGTATTGCATAGATGAAGATGCTAAGGTGACATTAAATCCCCCATCAATAGAAGATCATCAACAAGTAGATAACTCGATTGAGGTTATGAACCCATGATTGGCTATTAGATCTTTAATTGTTGGACCTCCTAAAACTCTGTTAATTATTAGACCTCCTAAAAATCCTCTAATTATTGGGCCTCCTAACTCACCTCTCATTATAGGACCTCCTAAACCTTATGGTCACATCCTAAACATTGCAAAACAACTCACTAGTAATCATGTGTCATAACAACCAAGTTATCATGCAATTGATCACACTTATAACACTAGAAATAGTAAGCAAGCAAAAAAAACACCAACATCCACCCCATTACCTCAATCATACCTTCCACCTACACCTAATACACCTCAATGTAGTGGTAAAGAATATGATCTTGTTGAGCAGCTTCATAATACTCTGGAAAAGATCTCCCTTTGGGATTTGATTCTAACATCACCTACATACCACGGGATGCTCCAAGAGGCTTTGCAGAAGATTGATGTCCCAACCTTTGTTAAACCGAATGATGTAGCTGCCTTGTTTGATTGTATGCAAGTGAAAAAATTGGGTATTACATTCCTCAACATGAATTACCCTTGCTTGAGATCCAAAACAAAATGAATCTTTAATGATAAAGGTGGTTATTAATAAAACTAGAGTTAGGCGTACCCTCATAGAAAATGGATCAGGTCTTAATGTTTGTAGCATTGATCTTCTAGATAAAATGGGTATGGATAAGAACCTTATAGAAACTAATGATCTTTCAATTTGTGGCTTTGATAATGTTAACAAGAAACCATTAAGAGTAATCACACTACCCATTAAGGTTGGGCCCATGGTTTTTCCTACCCTTATTCATATCATGCCAAGACCTCTTTCATACAATCTTCTCCTAGGTAGACCATGGATTCACACTATGAAGGGATTCTTTTCTACTCTTCACCATGAGATGAAGTATGAATATAATAACAAGATATACATAGTTAAAGAGGATTAACAAATTTATAATTCACAAGTCCAAGATGACCATAGCACTTCCAATTCTCTCAATACTTTTATCCCATCTTCAAAGGTAGAATCTATACAATTCGATGATAATCCTAATGGTATGTCATCTATAACAAAACTCTTAGATGATGATTGAGGTTCATTATATTTTACACCCTCCTTTATGGGAGAGTACAAAATCTCACAAGCAAAACCTAAAGAGTGTTGTGTTTTATCTTGTTCTACATCAATATATTCTAAAACATCACCTCATGATGGTGATGGGGTCTCTTTAACTTCCGCCCCTCATGAGGGGAAAATTCCTAACTTTTAAAAGCTTAAAAAGGGTTTTTGTACTCGAGAAAAATCTAGTTCTTCTTGGGAGCATGTAGATATGATTTCTTCATCCAAATTGGAAGAAAGTTATGCGCTTGGATACACAATTCTTTCTAAAAATGGATAAATGCAAGCGTGGAAAAAAATGATAGGAATCAAGTGAATTATATATCGTACTTTTCTAGACAAGGTCTAGGTTTTCAACCTTCATCCCCATCTTTATCTAATGCTTTATCATCTACTATATGTGTTAGAACTATAAAAATCTGATGATTTTTACATATCTTTCATACCCCTGAGTCTCCATATGAGTCTTTCCTTAGGCACATTTTCCTCATTTCATGATATTTTTTACCTATATTTTGGCCGTGCAACCCCATTGAATCCATCGAGTCATGCATTATTCACGTTGTAGTCCATATCAGCATAAGTCTATCTAGGTCTCCCCGACCCGTGATGCTTTTTGTGTTAACATATGTTTGTTGCAGGTGATCGGCAGGACTTGTTCATTGTTACAGCAATCGGCATTCACCTATAAGTATCTATCGGCATGACATTCACGTGGTTTCGGCAACCGTGGAGGAACCTATCGGCGGGAGTTTGGTCTTCGGTATATCGTCTCACCGAGTGCCTTATGTCTCGCCGACTGGTATATGGAGATGCATTAGTGAGAGTTTTTCCTTCGATGAAGCGTCTTGGCGAGTGACCTTCGGTCTCTCCGATATTACACATGAGGCTCGTCGGTGGGAGAATTTTTCTTCGAAGTAAGTCATAGCGACTTCACATTGTCTCACCGATCAGTGGTGGAAGGATGCATGTATCAGTGAGAGTTAAGCAGTATCGGAATAGGATCTCAGCGAGGCGGTTATGTCTTGCCGACACGGGCTCTTCATCAACGAGTTCTCGGGGAGAGTCTTACCAAACAACACATGGAAGGATTTCTTCGGCCAGACATGTTTCTTTCGATACAAGGTCTTGGCGAGTGACCTTCGGTCTCGCCGACATCACATATGGGGTTTCGCTTCAGCCAAACATAAAGTCTTCAATGTGTGATCTTGGCGAAGTGCCCGGGGTCTCGCCAATGGAACGCAAAAGGACCTTGTCGACATGAAAAATGATTTGTCTCGGTGACACAGGATGAATAAAGGGCTTTTGGTGAAACACAATGAGGTCTACGTGAGGTCTCTCCGATATCAGAATGTTACGGCAACTATGAATGAAATGAAAGGAAACACATATCGAGTCAAGGGCGATATACAAAGAGTGTGGGCTGACAACGATTGAATTGCCTTCGGCATAACTATCTAGGTGTCTTGGCGAATGATTAATAAGAATTCAAATACTGAGGCCAACATGTAAATTGCTAAAATACCGTTGTTGGCAGACATGATTTGAGCCCGAATTCTGTGGAAGGCCGACATGGGATCTCAATATGATATGTTTTTCTCATGCTGGTGTATAAATAGGCTTTTTGTAATTGTAAAATATCATTAGCTATCAGTCATTCGATATACAGTAGGAAAATTATATGGATACAGTACAATAGATTTATCAAATCAGAGACTATGATGCATATTTTCATAATGGAGGTATTTATGAAAGTCAATTGATGTTGCTCACATTTCTGGTGTCAATTATCTGTTGAATTTAATAAAAGCATTGCTAAGCTGTCTCCAAGATGGATTCTTCAGTTGTTTGGGGTGTTATAACAATTTTTGTACTCAATTCATGTGCATGTTTGTTGTGTTTGTTGTTGGTTGATTGAACAACGAGCCAGATGTGCATCCTTTAGTTGATCCTGAAATCAGAATTCATTTGGATTTATTACAAAGAATTAGAGCTTAGTAATCCACAATCTTACATATTTATACAAAGTTGTAAAAAGCAGAATCTATGGGTAATTTGGAAGTTTTCTCAGAGGTGTTTTCATCTTGATTTCATTTGACTCCGCATACCCAATAAGGCACTAGTCTCTGCACTTAATCATTTTGAATTCATTCAATTTCTTTATATTTGTTAATTGAGCATTTTAGGATTTAGATCAGAAGATTGCTATTGCTATCAAGTTTGATTTCATTTGTTCATTTCCATCTGCCATTGTGGACAAATCACTGCAAGAAAGATAATCATAAGAACATAAAGTCTGCTTCATTCAGTTAGGTACACCCACCTAGGTCTAGCAACACTTGAAGAGTAGAAGGTTGAAAACTTTTGACCTTGTCTGTTACCCTAAAGCGTATCAAGAGATTGGCAGCCTCTGTAGGCAATCTGCCTGCGTTTTTGAGAGCTAACAGTATGTATGACATCTTGTGGTAAGCAAGAAATATTTTCTTCACAAGAGAAAGAAATTCCTTCTACTATTGAGCAAGAGCAAATTTTGTTGAGGCCTCTCAAAGCCCGCTTGATTACTCTACTTATGAAAACTTGAAAGAAATCTTATAACTCATTTTGTGCATATCATTAAGTCCATGGTCATTCTACCAATGAATTTTAGGCCTTGAGTAATAAAATTCAACAGCTTAAGGATTGTGGTGCTCTTCCATGTGATGACTAATCACTTTAAACAATAATGATCTTTATTCTATGGTGTTGCTCCTCACTATGTGGCATTTGTAGCTTTATGTGTTTTCTCATTGTCTTTCATGGTGGTACAATCCTAAGTGTAACCATACATTCCATGGAAGCAACACAATAGTCTATTGTGTGGTTTTCCTTGTCTCTACACTCGAGGGGGACAAGGATAACTAGTTTTGAAGGTGTGAATTTTTTTCTCCTTAAAATACCAACATAGCAAGTATGTTGCATTTTAAGGAGGGAATATATTACCCCTTACCATTTCATAAATGTCTGGTGAGATTTGACTTATTGGCATACCCCCTTAGTGTGTTGGTGTAAATAGGTGTTTTACCTATCTAGTCATTAGTAGGTCATATTTACATGTTAAGTTTACTTAGGTCCTAGGACAGTATCTTTCTATAAGGTGTTATTTTTCATTATATATTATATTTTGACTTATAACACATGAGTCCTAGATAGTTATGATAAGTTGTATCATGTCATAGGATTAAGAGACTTACATTGTATTCTTGTTTAATCCTATGTCTCACCTTGGCTAGATAACCAAGGGGTTCTCATTTGTAAATCAAATCTATTGTATTTAATTCCATCACAATCTTAATCATTGCATATTGATCTCTCTTGCACTTTCATGAAGTTCCTAGATCTTGGGTGGCTATAATCCTCAACCAAATCTCACATGGTGTGCAGTATTCTATACCAAATCTTACATGGTATCAAAGCGTATGGGATTGCTTCTTGTTGGTCTCTATTGAGAGATCTAGGTTGCAAATCTTGGTGGATCTTGAAAAGTTGAGTATTCTCTTCTCTTGCGTCAAATGATGGTATGGAGAATCAAAAAATATTGAAATAAATATCAGATTTGGGTGTTTCCTCTTTGTGTCTTTGTATTGCAAGTTCAAATTGGAGCTTTTTGGTGCAAATTTGAGCTCACCATTGAGTTTAGGAGGTTTGAGAAAGTCATTTTTTCCTTTTGTTTTGTCTAAATCGGACATATGAGGCCAGATCTATGAGGGTTTGAAGTTGAAGAGTGGTTACCAAATCCAGGATGTAGCTACAATTTTGGAGCACTTTGGGCCAAATCTAACCCCACCATCGCATCAAATAGGCCCAAAAACCCCAAGATTGACTATCAAATCACAAAAATTGGACAACTTGCCCCATGCTTGAGGAAAAAAATCCCCTCCACCATTTGTGTGATCGTACGACCATCATTAATGTAGGTGTTAGAAAATATTTCCACAAGTTGCAGCAAAAATTTGTAGGTGGAAAAAGAATTTCAGTTGGTAAAAATATTTTTTTGGTTTTAAAATTCTTATGAAAAAATTTATTTAATAAAAATAAAATAAAATATATATTATTTTGTCTACAGTCCGCAAACTTTTGCATTAAGTAGACATGCAGCAACTCATAG
>VDFB02284867.1:0-112161 GCA_007258455.2 Sequoia sempervirens
TAGGGATGTATGTATGCTAAAAATGTTGTTCATGATTATTCTAAAGTGCATAACAATAAATCTTCTCAAAATAAATTTATTGTTATTGAGGATAATCCTCTGTTTATAAACCCTCATAATGCATCTCTTAGTCAAAGTGATAGCAAAGATCATGTTGAACCTTCTCATCATGATTCTTCTTCAAGTGATGATACTCCTACATCTAAAAGAAAGCCTAAATGGTTTAAAAAAATTCTTCAAGAAAGTGAGGATATTTTAACTAGAATGAATCAATCTAAGGCTATAAAGGAAAAATATTGTAATTATGCTTTGATGTCTAAAGTTATGGATACAAATGATCCTCAAACTTATGAAAACACTCAAAATCAACCTCATTGGGAAAAGGCTATGCAAGAAGAATATAACACATTAATTGCAAATCAAACTTAGGAATTAGTTCCTTTACCTCAAGTCAAGAATCTTGTTTCATGTAAATGGTTGTATAAAACTAAGTTTAATGCAAATTATGGGGTTAGAAAATTTAAAGCTAGATTAGTTTCTAGAGGCTTCTCCCAAGTGGAAGGTCTAGATTATAATAAAACCTTTGCTCCAATGGCTGAAATTCTGACTATTAAGTTAGTTCTTTCTTTATCTTCTCATATGCATTGGCCCATTCATAAAATGGATGTTAAAAGTGAATTCTTAAATGGATATTTACATGAAGAAATTTATGTCTCAACCTTTGGGTTTTCTTGAGAAAGGTAATGAACATATTGTTTGCAAATTAAAGAAATCAATCTATGGTTTAAAACAAATCTCCTAGAGAACATGACATTCTTAAATTGATGCTTTCTTTACATCTCAAGGTTTCATCAGAAGTAACAATGATCCAAACTTATATAAACATAGTAAAAATGATCTCTTAGATAAATTTAAAATTAATGATGAAAACTATATTTGTACTCCTTGTGAATTAGGAACCAAATTAATAGTTGATATGGAAACTCCATGTGTTGATCCTACTTTATATAGGAAATTAGTTGAAAGTTTAAATTACTTAACTCTTACTAGACCTGATATTTCCTATAGTGTTGGTTTAGTTTCTAGATACATGTCTAAACCACAACAAACTCATTTTAAAGTTTCAAAAATAATTTTAAGATATGTTAAAGGTACTATTAATGTTGGTCTCTTTTATGATGAAAATTGTGAATTTTCTTTAAAAGATTATATTGGGTCTGATTTAGGAGGTGATCACAATGATGGAAGACCCACTTATGGTAATTATTTCTTTGTTGGATCACGTGCAATATCATGTAATAGTAAGAAGCAACAATCCACTTCCATTTGATCTAAAAAAGAAAAATATAAAGGTTGTACAAATACATCAAAAGAATCACTATGGTTAAGAAGACTACTTGAAGACTTGGGTCTACCTCAAAAGGATCCTTCACCCTTATATTGTGATAATCAATCTTCCATGCAAGGACCAAGCACATTTCTTTCCACAAATTTCTCTTTTGTATTGTAAAGGTGAAGATCAAGTTGTAGATATTCTAACCAAACTTCTTTGTAAAGATAAATTTCTCCATCATTGTAAAATCTAGGATTACAATCCATTGAAGTGTTTGATGTAAACTCCCCAAATAAATCTAAAGGGGGGTGTTAGAAATTAATCTTTACTTAAGTGGAGATTATTTATTATTTATATTATTTAATTACTTGTAGTAATATTCCAAAGAAATCCCTACAAGTCTTTTATCTCATTTAAGTATCCCCACGCATGTGTGATGATGACTCATTTTTATATTCCTTTTTGGAGGAATACTAAGGCTTAGGTGTAGCTTTGTCCTTATGAGGATATTGTCACCTTGCACACACATAGGATGAAAGGTGGCATGCATAGACATGAGAGTTACTTGTGCAACTCCTTTCTCACCTCTATTTATTTGAGGTGATTATCTCCTTCTTCACTAATAAGCATTCTATTCTTAACATCTCTCATTCTCTCTTTGTAATCTTCTTTAGACTTTATGCCATCTTCATAATATTGGGGATTTTTTCTTTGCTTTTTCCCCCTTACAAAATTTTGTGTCTCCTCTTATTTCTCATCTTGAATGGTAATATTTTCCTTCAAATAATTTCTCTTGAATTAGTACTTTCATTTCATTTCATTTATTATTCCTTTCAAGAAGCATCATTCTAGTGTCAAATATATTACTATAACTTACACTTACAAATAGTCAAAACAAACTCAATTGGACGTTAGAAACAAGAACACAAGACCCATTAGGTGTGTTAGAATGTATGACCTAGAAAATAAAATTGTGAAAGTGAATAATAAATGGAAAAATAAAAGCAATCACAATCTAATTCATAAAAACACATCAATAAAGCATTAAGAAAGTTGCATAACAATATAATAGCAAAACTTGCATACACAAAACCTTATACAATCTTAGCTTAGCTCCATTGTTCTCCTATGTTGCACCTTGGAGAGAATGTATAATGTTGGTTTCTCTCAGATTTTTTCAGCACAAAGCACTCTGGAATGATATACATATAGGTTTATTACGAGTGAGAGAGCAAAATAGATGAATGATAGTTTCAATTCATAGATTTCAGGTAATGTTGACCAATGGTCAAGATTTGATGAAGGGTTAAAAAAATCAATGACCCATAATGGTTGAGAGGAATTGATGAGGAGTTAATTGACTTCTTGATTGGATCTAATTGATTATATGGGTCAGTTAAGACAACAAATTGAAGATATAAGTGTGACTGTGTTAGTGAAACATAATTGATTGATTAGAGGACTAAATTGATTGAGGAGTGAACTCAAAGTTAGTGGGAGTTGACTGGTGAGGTGGAAATGTATGAGTAATCAATAAATAATTAAATTGATTAATTATTAATTTCATGTGCAAAGGTGAAAATAAATAATTTATTTATTTTAGAAGAGAATAATGTTGAGAAATAATTGGATAAATTAAATAATTAAAAAATATATTTAATTTGAGAAGTGGAAAATGAAATGAATTGATTAAATAATAATGAATTATTTAATTAATCTATGAAAGAGGAATGATTAGTAAATTAATTAAATAATATTAATTATTTAATTATTAAAGAGGAAAAGTGATGAAATAGATAATTTAATTAAATAATTAAAAATTATTTAATTATCTAGAATGAAGAGGAAATGATGCTAATTTAATTAAATAATAAAATTATTTAATTTAATGTAGAAGATGAATAGATGAAACCTAATGATGGAAAAGTGATGATATTTTGGAAGAAATATGTTAGTCAAATTTAGGTGTCTACAACAAGAGATAACAAATAGCATTGGTATTCAAGGGTGTTTTCAACATTATTTTCCTTTTCTTTAAAATTGATGATTTCAATATGGATAATCCTCCATTTGTACTTATTTTGCAAGAATATTCATTATAGAAGAAGGAAAGATTGTAATTTTAAGATGAACATGGGAAAAGTGAAATGATCAAGTAGGAGAAGAGGGAGTGGGAATATGAGTGGTTTGTGTTGTGATGCATATCCATCGAAGAAGATGTAGAAGAAAGACCACTTTTATGCAACACAAGAGAAGAAATATATGATGATGAACTAGAGTGTGGTGGAGAAGGGGGAGGAGTGGGAATGTATGAAGTAAGATGAGTAGTTTTTAAATATTATTGCACAACTAGAGGAGACTTGACACATTTTTGTATGATTAATTTTATCTTCATTTTTAGGAGAGTCTATTTTGCATGTTTCCTTCAACTCTTTCCTTCTATCCTTCTCATCACCACTACTTTCAATAGTTGCTCCCAAATCATATGTTATTATAAAAATTCCAACTCGACTTTGTTATGGTTTATTAAAGGAATTCCATCTTTTTTATTTTACCAATTTTGAACCTATTTCTAATATTTTTACTTGAAGATATTTGACACTTTGGTCTATAACCACTTTAGTTCTATCATCAAGTGAAGTATTTTCCTTGATAAACCAATTCATTATTTACCAAGAGATCATGATCAATTAGCACTAGATATACCTTGGGGACTTCAAATATATTTTAAATTTGAAATATTTGTTGGTGCATCCTCTAGATTGAAATATGTTGATTAATTGAGTGTCATGTGACTATGATCATATCTTCTAAATTTAAATTCATCTAAACAATTGGCCCAATAATATTCACCATTTATAACATAAGCATATTTTCAATCAATATTTTAGACATGATTCAATTGCAACCATAACTTCTCTTTTTATAAAAGACTTTGAGATTAACTTTGATAATTTCCCATCCAATTACTTAGCATCAACAATTAATTATAAATTTGTAGATACCTATTTGGATTAGCAATTTGACACCCAACTTACATATGTTTCTAAGGGTGTGTACTATGGTTATTTGTCTATACTATTCCATCAAACACTATATGATCACTTGGATACTTTGGTAACATGTATGACCAAAAATAAAAAACCATTGACTTTAATAGATGTGAATGAAAAAAATAGATAAACCAATCAACCCATTTTTATAAGAATGTCCTTCCATGTTCTAATATTATTATATGCAATTGATCATCTACTATTCTCATAGAATAAAATATGAAGATGCCATTTTCTTTCTTATAATGCTTCAAGTATTTTATATACTCCAACTATTTGCATGTTTAAAAGGTTTGTATAACATCACACCCTCTTACCTCAATTAATATTGGAAAAGATCTAGTTCTTACCTTGTGATGAATTAGATAAGATGTCATGTGAAACCTATAAGTTTTTATAAATTTACATATTTTTTAATGAAGGAAATTGACAATTAAAATACTCCAATCTAATAAATTTGTACCTTCATAGATGACATACATTTGGTAGAACATCTAAGTTTTGAATGCCCATGATTATTCCTATCTCATGACTCTATTAAATGATGTGATCATGCCTCCCAAGTCTTTCTTGAATTCATTTATACTCATATTTTTTAAAGTATTTTTTTTCTTTTATTTTCTCTCAAATAGTAATTTGTATATGTTTCTAGCACTATTCAATTTTTTGTTTCATACATCTTCACATTTATCCAATTTTACTTCTTGGATTTCCTCTTATGAAAATAAACTAAAGGATTATTACAAACAATTAGAATTGAAATTTCCAACAATTTCATTACTTAATATCCTAATTTCCCTTTTTGGTGTCATGATGCTTGTCACAAGCAATGACAAGTTCTTGAATTTAATAAAAAAATGGGAAAGAAATAGTATACATTAGTTTGCATCAATCCATTGTCTTGAAGTCACACAACAATATCGTTTAATTTTTGGAATTCCTCCTACAATATTAAAGAAAATGGTTATTCTAAAAAATCAAAATTAAAATTTCCTACAATTTCATTGCTTGGTGACCAGATTTCCATTTTTTGGAATCATGATGCTTATTGCAAGAAATGAAAAGTTCTTAACTTTAATAAAAAAAAAAGGTAAAATAGTCACTTGGATCAATTGTACTATTCTTTTGTCTTGAAACAACAAAACAATATGGTTTCCTTACTCAACTTTTCTTTCAAATGTAAATCTTGCTTATTCATGTAGCCTAAGTTTTCTTTTTTTCTCATTGGAAACTAGATTTTAGAAAATATGAATGATAAATGATTTGGAATTAGTACTACAAGGTTGAAGAATAAATTATAGAGAAATATTAAAAACTCTAGCAATTTCCTTTGAAAACCATAGGCCTACAAAGTTTGTCTTCTAAATATCTAGATGCCACTTTGAAAATTTTATTGGACACTAAAACAATGACAACTTAGTTTTTCCCTAGGTGTGCCCAAACTTTCCTAGATTTTTTTGACTATTATGATGCAAACCTTGTATAAAGATCTTAGGAGCTTCCTTTGTAAATTATCCTTCGATGATTTAAAGAAACCCCATATCCTGGACCCACACTTCTTGTGATGATTTCTAGAAACTCAAAAACCATAGGCTTGTATTGGGATATGTACAATTAAAAATTATAGCCTTGTTCTTGCTTTCTCTCAATGTCAAAATAAGTTGGCAAGCAAAGAACGTAGAATCTTTTATTTTATAACTAAAAATCAACCATTGTTAATCTCCTTTCATCCTTTAAAAACCTTGCTTCGTACCTATGGATATCATTTTCACTACTTTGAACTTAATTATTTTTCAAATTATAATCACATTCATGAACCTTCAATGTCCCTTTTTCCAAATTGTTAGTTCTAATTAACAAATGCTCTTCCAAAAGAGAAACATCATTTTAAATGTTGAAATAATTTTACCACTTTTTCACAATTTTAATCACTTTTATCACAAAAATCATTGCTTTTGTGCCTACCTAATCATGTTTCCACTTTCCATAATGTGATATATCTTAATTAAAAATCACGTTTTCATGTTTTATAAGCCATTTTGACCTTTTTAAATTTTTCTCTTTAAGAAAATTATGCATTTACACTTGTCATGTTACCTTTCCACTTTCTTTTTACAATTGTCATTTTTACAATTGTCATTTTACCTAGGAATCATGATTTTCTAACCTTAAAGCCACTTTTCCATTTTTAAGTAAATTAACCCAATTAGTGGCAAGTTGTATTTTCAAGGGGTTT
Source organism: Sequoia sempervirens (assembly GCA_007258455.2). Classification (NCBI taxonomy): domain Eukaryota; kingdom Viridiplantae; phylum Streptophyta; class Pinopsida; order Cupressales; family Cupressaceae; genus Sequoia; species Sequoia sempervirens. Next base: position 6,623 of record VDFB02284867.1, read on the forward strand.
GAAGCCATTTTTCCAACTTTCACTTACTACAAAATGGCACTTTCACTCTAAAGAAATTTCAACCACTTAGTTAGAAATCTAACTTTTTCAACTCCTTTTCTATTTTTTCAATCCAAGACCAAAGCTTTACTTTCAAACTTATCGTGCCATTTTCCTTAGTCTATCATAACTCTCATTAAGCTCTTGTTGTTGACTATAAGACGAAATTGGTTTGGTTTTAAAATGGGTAGAAACAAAAAAAAAAGGGCATGATTATTTCAATATGAAGGATTATAGAGGAAATGTCATCATTCATGTACAAAAATGAGTTGGGAGATTTTCATAGGTGTACAACAATTATAAAGGGTAAAAACATCAAAGGATTATAATGTGATTGGTTAAGCATAACTAGTGAGGGTGATGGTATGTTCTTTGATTACACCACCTAACAAGGTTCAAGTCCCTCAATAGTGCAATAAATAAGGAATGAGGTTGGGATTGTGCCTTGGGTGACTTTGGAAAAAATGGATACCCCACAATTCTTTCTCTCAATAGAAGAGGTATTAGCATAGACTCATTCTCCTATAGTGAGTTATAGAAATGATCTAGGTTTGACATAATAGCCCTAAATAATAAATGTAAAAATAAGTAAAAATATGATTTATATGTTTTCCAAAAACATCACTTAAAGTTTCTCATTTTTATGAATTTTCAATTCTAACCTAAAATTTAACTTTGTAGTGAATATCGAATTTAAGGGAAACATGGAAATTTTCATAGTAAAAATTTCAAAAATGACGGTTTATGATAGGGTGTATTAATATTAAACATACTATTATGAGATTTATAAGCAATTATTATCATAAGGTATTTATTAAGTGATAATTTTTTACAACTAAATTGGTTTTTTAATGAGATAAGCCTAACATATAGTAGGAACCAGATTTTTAGGCATATGAAAGAGGCAATTGACTACTTTAACTAATGTTGGCATGTCAATACCATCATGCTTCTAGAAATATTAAGCAATTTGGGGAGAATTTTATTATTCTTAGGATCCTAATGGATGACACAACCATATTCAAGCCAACCTTCAAGAATGATAGCCCGTGTCCTAAAGGAGTGAGGAAATAATATTATTAACCTTTCAATTTGAATAGATGGATGAAAAAAGATGATCTAAGGTCATCAGTATAGAGGTTTTGAAGAAGAGAAAGAAGACTTGGATGAAAAAATAACAAATTGATAAAAATTTGAACATCAACTTGAATGCATGTCCAAATAATAACAAATGAATAAAATACTATTTATGAATAAATTATACAAAAATATGTGCAAAAATATGCTAAGAAGATAAAGGAAATATTATCTTGATGAATTTCATCACCAAAAGAAATATACAGACAAATATCACTAGGAAAAAACAAGATTCACATAGCCCAATTAAGGACTACCCCACATCATCTTTGATGTGAAATAGGTAGATGGACGAGAGAAAAAAAATAATGGGAGGAGAGGATATTTTCTTTTGCACAAATAAAGTAGTTGAGTCAATGAAACATTTTATGTTGGAAAATAAATTTTATTGTGACATTTGAGGTAAATATGTAGATTCTAAATAGCAACATTTTGTTTAGAGGATCTATTCAAAGAGGAGAAGGTTGAAAATTTTGAGAAATTCATCATCAAGATAAATAGGAAAAGATCAACAATGCAAAAAGTTAAAATTATAGGTCAATGCCATCTAGGTTGTCTTTGGCCTTGTGGATATTAAAAATTTATATCCTCTTAATTCTAAAGATAGAAAAAAAAATCTCAAAAGCCTCATTTTTATTCAAATCAACACATTAAAAACTTGAAGTGTAACTAAAACTTTTTACATTTCATATTTTGTCTACTAAGAGATTGTTGGTTCGGTGATATTTAGGGATTTGGGTACATTTTAAAAATTGGGTTACGTATTTTTGTGTTTCTAAGAGAAAAAAATCTCAAAAGCCTCATTTTTATTCAAATCAAGTCAACACGTTTAATTTCTTGATTAGCAAGTGGAAGTAGATTTGTCAAGAGAGTTTGGGTTTTTTCAATTATTTTTTTCCTTTCAATTTCACATACATCCCCATCTTTTCCCTTTGTATTTGGGAGTCATTTTTACTTTTAATTGATCATTGCAAGCAATAAACTCACTCTTAGATTGAGAAAAGAGATTCTTCTAGGGCTAGGAGGAGTTATATAATTGCTAATACCAATGAATAAAAGACTATTAAAGAGATGGGGATGTGGGACATAAAAAAACTCCTTAATCACTTACATTAGAAGATTGTTGTAAGACAAATTATAGTTTGGTAGAGGATATAGCTTTACAAAGGATCATTTTAAGTAGTGGTGGAAGAAAGAATCAAGGTCATTAGTGAAGTGGCCATGGATGCATGGAAAGGGGATTTCAAAGATGGAATCAAGGAAAAGGCAATTGAAATGAATAAATACTAATTGTTTAAGGGGAAGTTATCTATAATACTTGGCCTCCCTTCTTTAGCAGGGTGTTCCATTCAAGACATAGTCTAATCTATTCCCCATCTCAATGTCATTGTTATGTGAATAGTATCAATCAACTCTACTAACAAATTGACAAATACTAGCTAATCAAAAATATGTGCAACAAATGAATAAAAGGATTGTAATGATGCTTGTGAAAATATTGAAATGCACTTATAGTGTAGATGGGAATATGATTGGTCAATAAAGAAGATCAACAACATTTGTGACAATTAAACAAAATTGCAAGAAGAGGATGAGCAGACAACATAGGAGAAAAACATAATAGTGTTACAATCAAAACAACACCCTACTATGATTGAGATGGGAATGAGTTAATATAGTCAAAGTTTACAACTCAAAGGTAGAGGAATGAAGGCTAAACCTAGTTCAATTTTGAGGCTTGGTAGTAGATTATAACATGTGGTATATAATACATAGGCTATAGAAAATATGTTAATCCTTCCATGTAGGATGTAGATTTCATTAAGACTTAGGCATTTCACAATTTAGCTCAAGTGGATGGATTATCCATACCAAATGAAATGAGATGTTTTGATAGAATCCATTCTCATAGTTGAAAAGGAATGCAACAATCCAATCAGTGAGATTGATTTTTCAATAATTTGAAATTTTCTATAATATTTGTATGTTTATTTACCAAGTAGGCTGATGCTAAGACTAAGGGACTGGGTATTGTTTTAAGGTAAAAAATTTCCTACTTTGTAATCTTCACATTATATATTTGCACTCATTTGGGTGTCCACTCCCCTTGTGTGTGTTCAAGGCCATTCCACCTAATTTTATCCATTTTCTTGATCACAAAAGGATAATGCACAATCTCAACCTTAGAAACATATCATATAGAAACCCTAAAATTTTGGACTCTTAAATCTTGAAGGACACCTATGTTGTATGGGTGCTAGTTTCTTGACACTTATACCATGTGGGTGTTAGTTTCTATGTTTAAATTTTAAAAATTAAATATTCTTACATATTTGTGCTTTAATCCACACTAAATTTTCAATGGTCATCCATACTATCACCCACTATCTCAACACACAGGTGATTTGCAATGACTTTATCAAATATTAGGGAAACAAAGAAAGGATCTAAAATTCTAAAGATTATGAAGCCCCTTGTTTCATTCAAGCTATGAATTTTTTATTATTTCATTTCCTAGTTCCTAATGTAGATCTCTTGTGAGGCACAAAGGTTACTATTGTATTATAACTATTGGTTGTTGATTGATAAATTAGATTTAGTGCTTTCAAGGTTGGGTTTTTACTTTATGAGGCTTTTCTTCAGGTATATCTAGTGTCATTTTATGTTATTATTTTATTCTTCTCTCTTCTATTCTTGTTCTTTATTTATGTTATTACTTTGTTTAAAATCTATTGAAATTTAACTAGATCATATATTTGGGGAAAATATTTCACAACCACTTCCAGAATGGAGGTTGAGAGGTTCAATAAAACCACCTTTGATCTTTGGAAACACAAGATGAAGGATTTTCTCATTGTAAAAGATATGTGGATAATATTTTTTGGAATAAAACCCCCATACATGAAAGATAAATAATGGGTAGTTGATGAAAAATAAGGAGATTGATTTGGATTTGTATTGTAGCTTTAGCAAGACTAAATATTTTAGGAGATACCACCACTAAGAATCTGTAGAAGTTGGGTAACTTGTTCTAGAAAAAATCCCTTAAAAGCAATTTTTTCTTGTGAATTAATCATTACTTATTAAAAATTAGGGATGGAGACTTTATGACAATGCACTTGAATGCATTCAATATTTTAGTAAGATAACTAACATCCATGGACATGAACATAGATGCAAAGAACTAATGCATAATTTATCGTGTTATTTTATCATTTATGAGAACCTAAAAATTATAGTAATTAATAGCATCAAAGCTAAATCTTTATGAGGTGGTGAGTGCATTACTCTTAGAGGGGATGAGATAAAAAACTTCAAACTTTATCAAATATGCCTTTATTGTTAGATGTCATGCAAAAAAAGGGCAAGAGAAAGAAAAAAGAAAAGCATGTAAAGCCAATGGTCATCTAAAATTCAAACATTGGAACTATGGCAAGACTAAACACATCAAGGAGGAATTATAATAAATGAATGGAAAGGAGGAGTTTGATGAAAATTAATGCTTCAATTATTCTAATGATAATGGTGGTAATGTTTTCATGGAAAACCTTTCTATATATTACATGAGGGTCAATGTTTGATTGATTTTGGAATATATTTTCACATGAATTCCAATAGGTCTAGTGGTTATAAAATTATGAGAGCTTTGATGGTAGATGAGTATACTTAGGAGATTCAATGAGGAAAACCCATGCTTGTACTTGGAGATGGAAGGACCAAACCCCTCTTCATTGTTCTTCACATTCTGAATTTGATAAGAAACCCACTTTTTGTAAGTAAAATGAGTAGGTGGTTTAAAAAAAATATAGATGCAAGATGGCAAGTGAAACCATGATCTTGGCTTAGGGAATTTGTTTTGGACCTCTATTTCATTTGGGTGTTAGCACTATGGAATATAAATTTTTAAATTCCTAATTTAATGAATCATAAGCTCCTAGAAAAGAAGACCATGTTGTCGCATGAGTGTATGGGTCATATTGGTGAGAAAATCCTAAGGACCTTGAAGTATAAAAAAATAGTAGAGGGCCTTATTCAGTGTTCCCTAAGTTTTAATTTTTGTGAAAACTATATATATGAAAAATAGATTCGAGTCAAATTTTATTCAAGCTCTACTAATTTATATAGATTCCATATTTGATTCATAGTGATATAATTGGTCTTGTAGATTTACTATCCTTAAGAAAATATTTATATTATGTATACTTTTATTGATTTATCTAGGAAATAATGGGTATTTTTCCTCAAACACAAGTCCAAGGTCTTCTTGAAGTTCAAACAGTTCAATTTGAGAAACAAAATAGAAGAAAATCAAGGTATTGAGAGGATAAATAATGGTGTAGAGTTTTGTTTAGCACAGTTTGATGTATTTTATAGCAAACATGGTATTGTGAGGCATAAGAAAATGTCGTAAACCCCTTAGTAGAATGGGATTGTAGAGAGATTGGGAACCTTGTCTTATCCTTAAGATATCCCCAATCATGCGAATTTAAAATTCACTTTTATTCCTCCAAGGCTCTCCTCTTCCCCATGTGGATCATTGAGAGGTCACATCAGTCACATCCCAAGGTACTCACAAGTACCTCCATATCATATGTCCTTTTCCATCTCATGTGTCCTCTTGAAACTTCATCCTCCACATGGCAAGATGTGAGGGCTTGTGAGTCCTCAACTCACCACAACCCTTCATCTTGCCCATGTAGGAAAAATCTCAACTATTTAATCCTCTAGAGAACTATCCCCTAAATATAGAGGATTTCTCTTTCATTCTAAGATTAGGCATTCACACACTTTTGCATTCTAGCTCTTAAGCACTTTCAAACCTCCATTGTTGCATGCTTTCAAGCTTGGATCACTTCCATTTTGCATTCATCCATCCAACCACCCACTTTGTTCATTGCATTCCTCATCTAGTTTAGCTCATTTAGATTAGGTACAAACACTTGATCACATTTCTGGTACGTCTAGTGGGACCCACAAACGGGTCCCTTGCTTTCACATTCTCTATTTTTTTTGACATTTTTCAAGTTCAGGTTGTAGAGAGGCAACTCTGCCCAAGACAAAGGCAACCCCGCCTCTAATTGGACGAACCTGCCCCAACTTGGGTGAACCCGGCCTCAACAAGGGCGACCTTGCCTTGCAGATTCGTCCATTTGAGCACCAAACAACATCTGACTTCAATTTTCCAGTTGGGCGAACTTTCCCTACAGAGGGGAAAACCTGCCCTACAGAGGGGTGAGCGAACCTACCCAGACAGAGGTTTCTGCAAGGTAAAACAATGATCTAAACGTCGTTTTTAGCATCTGTTTATTGTCATTTTGAGGTACTAACCCCCTAACGTCATCTGTTGGTGAGTGTGTCCACTTTTTTCCTAACATTTGTGCAGCTATTTCACACTTGTTGAAGAACAAAGATCAAACTACTAACACTTTTCTTGTAGAATGATTGTTTCAGCATTGTTAGTTTAGTTCATTTATCGCTTTTCCTTATTAATCTAGGCACACAGATCTAATTAGGGGGGAGTCAACTTATTTTTTTCCATGTTTGCAAGTCTTTTGTGTTACCCAAGGGGGCACTATCTCGTTTATTCTTTCCCCTTGCATTTCATGTGAGCCTAGGGAGTAGCCGAAAATGGTTAGTGTCCTCTTTTTAGCAGGACCTGCTTGGGGATGTCATCACCCCAAGGGACGATCCAAACCACGTGTACCGGGAGGGTATACAAAGGAGGGAGAGGGAAAGTTATACCTCAATCTAGTCACTTCATGTCTGGCAGAGCGTCAAAGCTAGGGTGATACCTAGATAGACGTGAAGAGTTGGTTTGAGCCTTTAGTATCTTGTTGGGGTTCCCAACTCATGCTTGTAGATGGGCTAGTGTTCATAGTTGTGCCTCATGTACCGAGCGTATATCAAGGAATCCCTAGTTGCCTTGTTCATCCTAGTTATAGGACCGTGTTGGCCATACCCTTCATACTAATCTTAGGATTGTGTTGTTTGACTTGTCTTCTTCATGCGAAACCAGTGCATGTCTTACTAGTCGAGTCATCCTTGGCATTTTGCTTATTGTTTGTTGTGTTTTATGTCCTTTTCCATAGCTTTTTTCACTTAAGTCAAGTCCAGGTCTGTGACAGAGGGGCGAACTTTCCCTCAACAAGGGTGAACCTGTCCCATATCTTAGTCATTTTTTTAGCTTGTTTTTGTTAAAATTGTCTAATTTTTCACTGAATAGGCGAACCTACCCTAAAGAGGGGCAAACCTACCCTTAACAGGGGTGACCCTGCCTTGAACAAGGGTAACCCTGCCCTCTGTTAATCAAACAACCATCAAAACAACCAGTTTCTCCAATTGGGAAAACCTGCCCCAAGTTGGGTGAACCTGCCCTATACTTGGGTGAACCTGCCCCTCAAACAACCATTTTCACCTTTTGTTCAGTCATTCCTATCAATCATTTTCCTGTTCCGAACACCTGTTTCCTCAGTCCAACCCTCCATCTCCTCATTTCGAGCATCCATCTCTTCATTTTGAGCATATGTTCCCTGTTCTAACCATCCATCCCCTCAATTTGAGCATCCATCTCCTTGATCTGAGCACCTGTTTACCTGTTCCAAGCATCTATTTCCCACCTATCTTTCATAGAATAGGAAAAATTGACATCAAGTTGGGCGAACCTACCCTTAACTTGGGTGAACCTGCCCGAACTTGGGAAAACCTACCCTAACTTGGGCAAACCTGCCCCTCAAACAGTTAATTTCACCCCCCGTTAGTCGTTTAGAGCATCCACTTCCCCGCTTCGAGCATTCTTCTCCTCATTTCAAGCTTCCATCTCCTCATTATGAGCATCCTTTCATCCATTCAAAGCATCTGTCTCCTCTGTCAAAGAGTCTTCCTCCCCTTCAAAACAACCATTTCCTCATTTTGGGTAATCGTTTACTCGTTCCAACCAATCGTTCATCCATTTTGATCATCCGTTCACTCGTTCCAAGTAATCGTTTACCCATTTCGAGCATCTATCTCCTCGTTCTAAGAGTTAGCCATTCATTTCGATCATTTGTTTACTCATTTCGAGTATCCGTTCATCTATTTCGAGCGTTATTTTACTCATTTTGACCAATCATTCATCCACTTCGAGCATTCATTTCCTCATTATGAACACTCATTCATTCATTCTAAGCTTTTGTCTCCTTGTTCCAAGAGTCGTTCATATCTTCTGAGCTATCGTTTACTCGTTCTGAGTAGCCAGTCATCCATTTTGATCATCCGTTCACTCATTTCGAGTAAACTTTCATCCATTCCAAGCCTCCATCTCCTCGTTTTGAGAGTCGTTCATCTCTTCTGAGCTATCGTTTACTCGTTTCGAGTAGCCGTTCATCCATTCACTTGTTTCGAGTAAAATTTCATCCATTCTGAGCCTCCATCTCCTCATTCTGAAAGTTGTTCATCCATTCTGAGTAGTCGTTCATCCATTTTGATCATCCGTTCACTCATTTTGAGTAATTGTTCACCCATTTTGAGCTTCTGTCTCCTCGTTTTGAGAGTTAGTTTCCCCTTCTAAGCATCCATTCATCCATTCCTATCAATCATTTTCCCATTCTGAGCATTCGTTCGTCCATTCTGATCATCTATTTCCTCGATCCGATCATCTCTCCCCAATCCGATCATCCATCTACCCATTCTGAGAGTCTTTTTCCCTGTTCCAAGGGTCTAAAAGCAAATAGGCAACCTTGCCCAGCAGATAGGCGACCCTACCCTCTAATAGGAAAACTAGACCCTCAATAGGTGAACCTGACCTTGCATGGGAAAACCTGACCTTGAATGGGTGAACCTGACCTTGAATGGGTGAACCTGACCTTGCATGGGAGAACCTAACCTTGAATGGGTGAACCTGACCTTGCATGGGTGAACCTGACCTTGAATGGGTGAACCTAACCTTGCATGGGCGAACATGACCTTCAATAGGAAAACCTGCCTACCGATAGGAAAACTTGACCTTCAATAAGCGAACCTGCCCACCAATAGGCGAACCTGACCTTCAATAGATGAACCTTCCCACTAATAGGTGAACCTAACCTTCAATAGGCGAACCTACCACAGATAGGCGAACCTGCCCACCAATAGGTGAACCTAACCTTCATCCAGTATTTTGCATCTCTCGTTCATCATAATCTACATTTCGATCCATTTGCGTTCTCCAAAGGTGATTGTTTCAATCACATAGGTGCATCTTAGAACATCACTAGAGTCCATATCCTTCATCAAATCATCCATCCCAATCACCTAGACTTCGTTTCAGGTATTTTGATTTTGACGCTGAAACTTCTAGAGGCCATAACTTTTGACTTGAGTGTTCGTTTGGGCTGAAATTTTACGGGTGGTTGCGTTATGTTGGCCCCCATTTCAACACATTTTTGGGGCTTCAAACTTTCATCTTAACACTCAAAATCACAATTTAGTTTTTTTTTTTTTCAGTTTTTGATAAGTCGCTTTTGTTAATAACTCAGAATGCATGTCTCAAATTTAGGATGTTAGTTGGAAATTCATCTTACCTTAGTTTTAGGAATTTTTTGGGAAAAATATGGACTCTCAAAGATATGCCTGTGCAGTTACCTAAAATGGCAAAATTTGACAATTTTTTAAAATTGCCAAATCTAGAAAAATATAATTGTAAGCACTTTACATCCTCTAGTTAAAACCCATGAACTTGGTGTAGAATCAATCTCATCACATCATCTAATCATCCTAATCTGAGCTTTAATCTAATCCCAATTTGAGCTTAACTTAAACCCCAATCTAAACTTTAGTCCACCTACACCCAAGAGCTTCAAATCTTAAGATCCATTCCTCCATCTTCTTCCAATCCATCCTATTTATCCTTTCATCACCTTTTCTTTCCTTCTAATTGTATGTTCCCATATTTTCAATCCCTATCCATCTAATCTAACATCATGAATCCTTATCCTTCACCAATGCAACCAATAATAGTAGTCAAGGGGAATCCTAATTATGTTGACAACGATAACGAGAGTCTTGTGGATCAAGAAGAATATGACCTAGATCCCCTTGATGCTATCATTTCTAGTAATCTTTCCCCAACTGCTTTCCAAAATCCAATCACCCCTCTGATCTATCCCATCATGTCATCATCCATGCCTAATAACGCTCCTTATGCTACCTCTGACAAGGGATATCCATTAGCTTCCCCATCTGCATATTCATCATATCCTTCATCTACATCGTTCTCTTATCCATCATATACAACCTCCTATCCCAATCCATCATCCCAACATTCCTATCCTAATCCACTATCTCAGTCTTCCCATCCTAATCCTACATTCACACCTTCTTACCTTAATCCTACGTCCCCATCAACCTATCCTAATCCAACCTCCACGTCTTTCCATCCTAATCCACCATCCCAATACCCTTATTATAATCCACCAACCGTATCCTCTTGTCATAATCCACCATCCATGTCCTATCCTAATTCACCATTCCAATATCCCTACCTTAACCCTCCATCTACTCCCAGTCCTACATCCAATCCCATTCCCCCATCTAATCCTAGTCCACCAATCCATAATATCAATCCTTCACCAATCCATAATCCTTCATCTATTCTCATCACCCTAGCTAAGCCTCGAGTATGCATGATTCTCACTCCAGAAGTTCTCCAAGGACTCATGAAAAAGAAGACATCCCCACCTACACATCCTGAAGTCATGGAACCATGTTGCCATACTCCATCATCCATGGTCACTAGTGATGAAACCCTTCTCCATCCCACACCTAGCATTGATCTTACCACCCCTATCACCATCCAAACTATTGAAACCATCACAACCATTGAATTAATTGAACCCCCATCTCCTACCCTAAGATCTATTGAACCCATCGAAGATAACTAAATCCAATCCACTCCTACTCCTCGATCCACCCAATCCATCGAAGACACCCAAATCCACTCCATTGCTCTCACTCCTAGTGTCACCGAAATCCACTCCCATGAACTTCATGAATCCCCTATCCTTCTATCTTCCCCACTTACAGAGTCCCTCCAAGACTCCATCATCATGCCTCCCACACAACATGAGTCATGCCAAGAGCATACCAACATATCCCCTTCTCCAAATCAAGATCCTACCATCCCATCTAGCCCACCTCAAGATCACAGTCCCCCATCTATTCCATCCCATGATCTCCTTGACACTCAAGATCCAATCACTCCATCTCATGAGCCCTTATCGTCTTCTCCCACAAATCGAGATCTTATCATGTCACCTAGTCCCTCTCTTGATTCCTTACCACTCACTTGTCCCAATCAAGATGTTGCTATCCCATCATCTTCATCTCATGATCCTCCATCGTCACCTAAACCTACTATCCCCTCATTGCTTTTATATCCTCTTGGTACTCTCACATTCCTCCATGGTGGTCTCCTTGTAGAAGAAAAACACAACATATATACCACCCATCATCCTCCGCCTAATAATGGACTTGCATCATTCTTCCAGAATAATAAAAATCCTATCATGGATCGAATGCTCAAGAACATGAACTATCAAGGAAAAGGCTTAGGCCTTCATGAGCAAGGTATTTTAGAGCCCATCTAGGTCAAAGAACACTCCTATATGTGAGGTCTCAGATGTACTACTCGCAAATCACAATCCAAAGATGTTGGTACAACCTCCACATGCCCCCAATGATCCTCTTCTAAACAGATAAGAGGCTCCTCCCATCACTCTACTAGACCATTTGCTACCATCCCCCTCCTTCATCGTATTGCCTCCAAACAACCATCCATATTCCTCCATCCACCATCTCCCATCCTTCATCTACTCCATCTATCTTGGGCCCTTATGTCCCTCCATCTTCGATCATGCATCCTCTAGCTGCTAAGTCCATTTTGGGCCCTTATATCCCAAAATCACCTCCTCCATCTCATCCTATTCATCCTTTTATCCCTCCATCACCTATCCATGTCACCCATCATAAACATCCCACTCTCATGTTCCCTAATTAGGATCAACAAAGGCACGTACCCGCACATCCTCCATCCACATATTATCCCCAAAATCCTACCTCCATCACTCCATTCATGTTTCCTCTACATCATCCATCTCCTCACACCCATCCCATTGCTATTAAAAGCACTTTGTATACCACAGTAAAAATGCATAAATCTAAACATCCACATGAATCTAAAGCTCCTCATGTCCCCTTAAAAAGACATGTTGAAGAGAAGAAAAATCCAATCCAAAATCCAAATCAAACCCATAGGCCACAAATGCCCACCAAAGCAAAGATCAAAACCATGTGGATCCCAAAGAAAAAAGATGCAATTCCTTCAAATGAAAAATCTATAATAACCTCCAAAGTTGCTAATCCAAAAGCTAATCATACACAACCTCCATCTCCTAAATACGTTTTGGGTCCTTATGTCCCAAAGTTCACTATCCTATCTCCTCCATTATCCCACATCATCCATCCACTAATCCTCCTATCATTTCACATCCACCACCATATGTGCCAATGTTGGTCCTAAACTCATCACCCCATCATTCTATCCATACACTTTCCAGCATCCCATCCATTATCCCACATATCTCCCCCATCAAATCCCTCTAATTCGTCCTCTTGCATAATCCATTTATCCTAATAAGGTTGTACCAACATCCAACACTCGCTTCAAACATGGGCTCTTAATACCTTGTATGGAACTTGATGCTTGAGTCCTTCATCCATCTCCTTATTGTGTATCTTCTAAATCCCCTTATCCACACCCTATCCTTATCCATCTCCCTCTGTATACTATCCAAAAACCCAAAAATTAGAAAAATAAATAAAAAATAGTAAAGAGAAATAATTCGTCCAATGGTGAAAACTTGGCAAACAAGCATCTTGGATAAGTACCATGACAAAAACCTGGAAAACATGTGTCATGTGTAAATCCCCCACCCCGCTTACTTATGCACTTGAGGGAAACTACATCCCCTTCACCCATCTTCTCCATCCAACCTATCTTACACATCCTATCTGTCATATCCCACTTATCCCAATCCCTCCATCCTCCTTGTGATCTTAATATAGATAGGGGAAAACATACATACATGCTTTGGACACCTCTTGGAATTCGTTCCCCTCATCCATACACTATCCTAATCTTTATTCACATCCATCTACCTTCCTTGTCCACCCATCATGCTCCCATTAATCTTCCCTCTATATCTCTACATCCTATCCATATCCATCTCACTCCCTTATTTGCCCATCCTTCTATCTTCCATCCCCCCTGCCTCATCATGCATGAGCTATCTAGAGTGGGGGCACCTCCTTCCTTTGTGACATAATCCTTGGAGACACCCTTCATCCATCTTATAATCCCCTCCATCTCCCCATTCTTATCTTTCTATCCATCCAAACAATCCCTTCCATCTCTCCATCCTTATCTTCCTATCCATCCATCATAGCATCTCTTCCATCTCTCCATCATTATCTTCCTATCCATCCATCATAACATATCTTCCATCTCTCCATCCTTATCTTCCTATTCATCCATCATAGCATCCCTTCCATCTCCCCATCCTTATCTTCCTACCTATCCTTATCTCCTTACTAATCCAAACAATCCTTTTCATCTCCCCATCCTTATCTCCCTATTCATTTATCTCTCTCCTCATCCCATTTCACAATCCCTTGTCATTGGTATCTGGCTATAAGCTCACCCCTCATGCAATCCAATTTCATCTATCTAATCCTCATCACTCCCCCTTCTTTCACACATCTTTCTAATTCTTTATCATTTCTCATCACTCATCTCTTCATCATATCATCCTCTCAATTCATCTTTTGATGCTTTGGATAACTATCTTGTCCCTGAGCTTTGTGCAATCACCATCATCCTATCTTATCAACATGATCTCTCTTGTCTCATCGTATCGGCCCCATTATTTTATCCCCCTATTAGGGTTATCTCATCATCCTTTATCCATCATTTGTCTTTGGTCTTTCATCGAAATATGTTGCCCCTATGCTTTCACATAGGCAAGGCCAATCATTTGATCCACCCCCAGGGCCTTGTCTATCATGTCCTATCATCCATCGAGGTATCCATTGTCCTCTTCCTACTTTTATCCATGGTCAGTCATCAGCCTTTTATCGAACTATGAGGGCTCTGCACTTTCAAGTAGGCAAGGTTAATCTTTGATTGGCCCTCGAGCCCCTAGGTTGTTAGGGTGTGTCTGTCTTGTGTCTTGTGTCTCATTTCTTGTGTCGTGTCATCCAGTATGTCCTTATCTAGCTGGTTCTTCACAAACAAGATCCACTAGTATCATCAGATCCAATTGGTTCCGAGTATCCTACGTCATATTGATCTTTTAATTTAGTATCCATCTTTGGTCTCAATAGGATGCATCCTTCCTAACAGACCTCATCAACCCCATCCATCCTCTTGATCTTATGGCAAAGGATGTTTGAAATTGATTGTGATCTTTTGGTGCTTTTGGCTTTTGTTTATCATTTGAGCTCCCTATCATCACTTGTCAAGGCCACCATGATCTATCATATTGTGGTGTGTTTTGACTAGCTAACATAAGGGCATATCTTGATCTTTTTCTTTGTTTTTGTCTTCTTTGTTGTTCCACGTAGTACCCACCAAGATCCCTGCGGTCTTGTGTTAAGTTGGAGCATCCTTTTGTGCTTGTGGTTATCCCAATGCCTGGTCCGACCAAGGTCTTTGCGACTTTGGGGTGTTGGGATATCCTTCTTGTTTATTGTGTTTGTTCCATGCATTAGACACTAATCCACCTTCGTTACATATACCCTGGCACCTGGTGTCTTATGCTATAGCAAAAATTAGTGCTCCAAAAATGGGAAATTGCATTAGGATTGCATTTCATGATCTTTTCCTCCATCATTTTCATTATTTTCATCCATCACACATCTCAATTCAATCCTCATCCATTCAATCTAGCACAAATCATCTAATCACATCCTTGGTCTTGTTCCCAGCCTTGCTACAAGCTTTGATCCAATCATCATCCTCATCCTAATCATCTTCAGGATGTATCCTTCCCTATACTTTGGTGTTTTTTTGGGATGTATCCTTCCCTCATCAACAACACTTTCATCATCATCATCGAGATGTATCCTTCCCTCATCAACAACACTTTTATCATCATCATCAGGATGTATCCTTCCCTCATCAACAACACTTTCATCCTCATCATTGGGACGTATCCTTCCCTCATCAACAACACTTTCATCATCATCATTGGGATGCATACTTCCTATCCTTTTGTGTTGTCTTAGGATATATCATTCCCTCATCAACAACACTCCATCCATCATAAACCCATTTTGGCTTGTAGCTTGACTGGGACACCATCACATTTGTACTGGAATCCATTTTTGCTTCCCAATCTCATATCACTTATCCTCCTCTCTCTATCCATCATTTTGCATCATCTTCCCCATCTACCCCTTTCATCATATCATCCATTTTGAGAGCACACCCATGTTCTCTTGAACCCACATGTCCTCTCGAGGGGGCATCCTCAATCCCTAATCTTCATCTTCACCCCATCATCTTTCTTCCTAGTCACTACTTTAAATGACTAGGGCATCTTTTCCAATCTAACCATCTTCTTTCGGGTTCTATGTTTTAATATTCTTTGAAATGATGCTACTTCATAACACCATCTCAAAGAGGGGAAAAATGTAAATGTAGACACCTAAATTTGGACACTTACATTGGTCCAAATTTATCCCCTTTGTCTAAATATCCTCTTACTTGCATCAATTAACTAATATTGCTATTATTTAATTAATACCCTTAATTCTTCTAAATCCCTAAGGTATTTAGTTAATAATTAAATACCTTACCCTTTATTCCCCTTTTCCTCAAAAGAATTAAATAAATAATACATCTATTTAATTCCTCACATGTTACATCCCCCTCACCTACACACTATCCTAATCCACCTCCTCATCCCATCATTAGGAATGTGCACATGTCTAATCCATGATTAGGATGTGTCACATCCTCCAACTTTTGCAAGTTGGCTTCTAATCTTCATTAGCCACTAACTGTCTTCTAATTGTTGATTAGTTAATCCAATCAGCATCTTGGTCAACTCTCTAATCCCCCAAGGAATTTTTAATTCCTTTTTTGTCTTCCCCATGTGAATTTAAAATTCACTTTTCATCCTCCAAAGTTATCCTCTTCCCCATGTGATCATTGAAAGGTCACATCAGTCACATGGGTCAGGAACCTTGTATTATAAGTACCTTGTCTTATCCAAGGTACTTCTCAGCTTCCTTTTTGGGAATCTTGTGTTATCCTTAAGATATCCCCAATCATGCAAAATTAAAATTCACTTTTATTCCTCCAAGGCTCTCCTCTTCCCCATGTGAATCATTGAGAGGTCACATCAGTCACATCCCAAGGTACTCGCAAGTACCTCCACATCATATGTCATTTTCCACCTCATGTGTCATCTTGACACTTCATCCTCCACATGGCAAGATGTGAGGGCTTGTGAGTCCTCAACTCACCACAACCCTTTATCTTGCCCATGTTGGAAAAATCTCAACCGTTCAATCCTCTAGAGAATTGTCCCTTAAATATAGAGGATTTCTCTTTCATTCTAAGATTAGGCATTCACACAATTTTGCATTCTAGCTCTCAAGAACTTTCATACTTTCAAACCTCCATTGTTGCATGCTTTCAATCTTGGATGACTTCCATTTTACATTCATCCATCCAACCACCCACTTTGTTCATTGCATTCCTCATCTAGTTTAGCTCATTTAGATTAGGTACAAACACTTGATCACAGTAATGACTTTGATCTGAGTTTATACACAAATGTTGATAGGGCTAGTTGTGTTGATGATAGAAAACTATGGTACAAGTGAAGCCAAAGACAAAGGAGACTACACCTAAGGCTAGACTACATATTCAACAAGGATCTAATGAGGAAGATATTAAAAATAATTTGGAGGAGGAAGAACCTAAGACCCTAACTCTAAGGAGGTCCACTCAATAGAGAATGCAACTTGATAGCACATTTGTTAAATGTTTCATGGAATATCTACGTGTCAAATTTAGGACCTCTCATTTTCTATTAGGGTGCTCTACCACCGAGCTACCAACCCTCTTGGTGAACGGTCCAAATTTGGTTCAAGTGTGATTCAATTTCTAACACCCCTAAAGCCATAATGTAGGTTCTTAGGGACCCTAACTTGGCTTGGCTCTATTGCCTTGGGATTTATTACCATGTTAAAAATTTCATGGACTAGCTAGGAGTCAAACCTAGGACCTCCCATTTTTTGTTGGGTTTCTCTATTGGTGAACTATTGACCTTCTTGGTGATCAATCCATTTATGGTTCATTTTTCAACAACCCACTTGATTTCATTTGCATTTTTTTTCTACTAACAAGGGTAAAATTGGAATAGTGGATGTGACAATGGAGTTTGAAGACAATAAGTCTTGGAATAATTCCATGGATGAGGAGATGATTGAACTAGAGAAGAATGGTAAACAAAAATTTGTTATGCTTTTGAATGAGGAATACAAAAGTATTTTCAAAAATAAATGTAGTTGAGAAATATCTATTCCAAGGTAAATGGAATTGATTGTAGTCAAATATTCTCTCCTATTGTAGAGATGTCTATCATATTTTTGTTATTTATTGTTGTGTTTGACCTTGAGGTTGAACAAATGGATGTGAAAGACAAATTTTCAGCAATGGGGATTTGGAGGAATTTACACAAAAGATCAAAAGCACTTCAAGGTGAAGGGTAAGAAATAATTTTTTTCTACATTGAAGAAGTCTCTATATGGTCTTGATAATATCCCAAGATTTTTTATTATAAATTATTTCCTTGGAGCAAAGATAATTTGGATCTAGTTCAAATAATTATTTACTGAACAAAGTAAATGGTGACCATTTTATTGCTATTTTTTTATATATTGATGACATATTCATTAGTAACAATAAGGACATGATCAAGGCTTTGAAATCTTAGCTTTCAACACATATTGATAATAAGGAATTGAGGGTAACTAAGTTCATCTTAGGGATGAAAAATAGGAGGGAGGGATGGGGAGAGATAGAGAGAAAACATAAAACTATTATTTATAGGAAGCATGCTAAATTAGTTTTGTAGTAGTTCAAGATGTGACATTACAAATCAATGACTGCTCTCCTTCCTATGGGAATGAATATATCTATTTATGAGCATCCTTCAACAATAAACCAAATAAAAGATATGATTCATGCCCACTATGTGAATGTAGTTGGTATTTTTTGTGTATGTCATTGTACCAAACCAAATATTACCCAAGAAACGAGTCTTAATAAGGTATATGTCCAACTTGAGAAAATAAAATTATAATACAATGAAGAGGAGCTTTAGGTATCTTAGAGACATGTCAAAATACTTTATTTTCTATCAAAGAGGATAAGTTTTGAGCAAGATGGTGGATACATAAAAAAATTATATATTATGATCAAGCTAGTGATGTTTATAATAGAAAGTCTTCAAATGGGTATATATTTACCTTGTTTGGGAGTGTGACTAGTTGAATAAGAAAATGACAAGTTGTGGTTATTCTTTTGACTATGAAGTTATAGCACATGACAACAAGTGATGGTTTTAAGGAAGTAATTTGTATTTAGAGACTATATTCAAATGTTGGGTTGAAGTAGGATACAATGATGTGACAATCAAAATGTTATCAACTTGGAAAAAACCCACCTTTCATGTAAAAATGAAGCACATTGATGGGCAGTATCACTTTATTTATGACATGGTGGAAGACAATAGATTCATGGTTGAAAAGATGGGTACTCAAATGAATGATGAATATTCTTTGATATATCATGTGGACATATAGAAGTTCAAATGGTGTATGATGATTATAGACATGAAATCCTAACTTTAGCTCACTATCTTGAAGAAGTTTGGAATGGAATATTGCAAACTTGTGAGTACTTCTATGGTTACCAGTTGTCATTTGTGAAAATATGATGAGTCTCCCTGGTTGATCAGACTTTATATAGATCTATGATCGAAAGCTTGTATTTAACTGTTTCAAGACCTGATATCATGCATGCAACATATTTGGTTGCATGATTTCAAGCTAATCCTAAAGACACTCATGTGAAGCTAGTCAAGAGAATATTCAAATACTTGAAGAGCACTCCAGACTATGGATTATGGTATCCAAAAGGTAATGACTTTGATTTGAGTTCATACACTAATTTTGATTGGGCTAGTTGTGTTGATGATAGAAAACTATAGTACAACTGAATCCAAAGACAAAGGAGACTACACCTAAGGATAGACTACATATTCAGCAAGGATCTGATGAGGAAGATATTCAAAATAATTTGGAGGAAGAAGAACCTAAGACCCTAACTCTAAGGAAGTCCACTCAATAGAGAATGTAACTTGATAGCACATATGTTAAATGTTTCATGGAATATCTAGGAGTCAAATGTAGGACCTCCCATTTTCTATTAGGGTGCTCTACCACCGAGCTACCAACCCTCTTAGTGAATGGTCCAAATTTGGTTCAAGTGTGATTCAATTTCTAACACCCCTAGAGCCACAATGTAGGTTCTTAGGGACCCTAGCTTGGCTTGGCTCTATTTCCTTGGTATCTATTACCATGTTAAAAATTTCATGGACTAGCTAGGAGTCAAACCTAGGACCTCCCATTTGTTGTTGGGATTATCTATCAGTGAACTATTGACCTTCTTGGTGATCAATCCATCTATGGTTCAAATGTGGTTCATTTTTCAACAACCCACTTGACTTCATATGCATTTTTTTCTACTAACAAGGGTAAACTTGGAATAGTGGATGTGACAATGGAGTTTGAAGACAATAAGTCTTGGAATAATTCCATGGATGAGGAGATGATTGTACTAGAGAAGAATGGTAAACAAAAATTTGTTATGCTTTTGAATGAGGAAATATTTTAGCTACAAAAGTATTTTCACGAATAATTATAGTTAAGAAATATCTATTCCAAGGTAAATGGAATTGATTGTAGTCAAATGTTCTCTCCTATTGTAGAGATATCTATCATATTTTTGTTATTTGTCGTTGTGTTTGACCTTGAGGTTGAACAAATGGATGTGAAAGACAAATTTTCAGCAATGGGGATTTAGAGGAATTTACACAAGAGATCAAAAGAACTTCAAGGTGAAGGGTAAGAAATATTTTTTTTCTACATTGAAGAGGTCTCTATATGGTCTTAATAGTCTCCTAATATTTTTTATTATAAATCATTGTCTTGGAGCCAAGATAAGTTCGATCTAATTTAAATAATTGTTTACTAAACAAAGTAAATGGTGACCATTTTATTGCTATTTTTTATATGTTGATGACATATTCTTTAGTAACAATAAGGACATGATTAAGGCTTTGAACTCTTAGCTTTCAACACATATTGATAATAAGGAATTGAGGGTAACTAAGTTCAACTTAGGGATGAAAAATAGGAGGGAGGGAAGGGGAGAGAGAGAGAGAGAGAACATAAAACTATTATTTAGAGGAAGCATGTTAACTTAGTTTTGTATTAGTTCAAGATGTGATATTACAAATCAATGAGTGTTCTCCATCCAATGGGAATGAAAATTTCTATTTATTAGCATCCTTCAACAATAGATCAAATAAAAGATATGATTCATGCCCCCTATATGAATGCAGTTGGTATTTTTGTGTATGTCATGGTTTTGTTATGCCCAAAATTTAAATTTTTTGCTTCATTAAGGAATTTTGTAAAAGTGGTTAAAATCTTGTAAAAATTGTCAAAATAGTCAAAATTTCTAAAAATAGAAATTTTCTATTTTTAGAAATTTCTAAACATAGATGTGATTTAGGATTTTCTAGGTTTGTTGTCAAATGGATGCTAGAATTTTTTTCCAAAAATAGAAAATTATATTTTTAGAATATATCTAAAAATAGAAAAAAATATTTTTAGAAAATGTTTAAAAATAGAATCTTTGTTTCCAGGGCTCAAACTGATTTTGATTGGTTGAAAATACTTCCCGGTTAGGCTGGTCTAGTCAGAATTGTCGAAAGGTCAATATTTCTCTGGTGGGTCTATTCTACTTTTTCAAAAGGTAAAACATGAGCTCTGAGGTCATCAATGGAGGAAGGTCAACTATCAGGTTTTAGACTCAAAGTCTCAAATGTTGCATAGATCTATCAACAGCGAAAAATGCACGAAAAACGGTGAAAGGAGGAGGTAAATCTAAAAATTGTGAAAATTATGAAAAATATTCTAACATTGGAAAAGAAAGGTGCCTTATTTCAAGGGAGGCTCTTGGAAGTTAATGCCTTAGGCATTTTTTAGCTTCTGTAGATCATGCATGCACAACAGTGAATGTGGCTCACAGTTAGCGAAGGTGGTGAACGAAAAATGAGGAGAAATTGAAAATCATGAAAATAAAACTAAGTTTGGGATGTCTAGGCACCTTTTTTCAAGGGAGGTGCCTTAGAAAACTTTACTCTTTTGTTGGAAAACATGTAATCTCCTATGTCAGCTCGATTCCAGTTGCGCATTAAGTAGTCAAAAGAAGTTTATAGGGTTTGCAAAGATGAAGGTCATCTCAGATATGTTTACGATCTTCAACGAGTCCATCATCCAATTTAGAGGATCCATTAGGTGCCTTTTTTGAAGGAGGGTGCCTTGACTTCCAACACTTGAATATTTTTTGATCATTCAAAATTTGTTGAAAACACCTTTTTCAGCCTAGTTTCGGATCTCAAAAAATTGGTCAAATGCAATAATAGAGGTCGGTAGAAGGTGTCATTCATCTCAAATTTGATCTGGCCTGTCAGATTGACTAAATTTTCATCTCAGTTGTTCACAAATTGGTGAAAAATGATGCTCAAATAGGGGGTACCAACTTTCAAAAACACGCGAAAGCAAAAAAGGTTGAAAATCTCAAAAAAATGACAAACACTCGAAAACTCGGGTGCCATTTTTCAAGGAGGGCGCTTGGCTTTCCATGCCTTAGAAACTTTCTGGCCCCACTCATGTTTTCTTCCATTTTCTCCTTCGTCAGCAATTTTTGGGGTGTTTAATCACGATCAAACGTCGTCAAATGTTGGTATGAGGCTGGGGATCACTTCAACAATGGTCAAACAAAGTTTATCAGTTGATAGTGTTGATTTGACAGATCGTCAAAGTCAGAAGTAGGCTTCATTGGAAGCAGAAGCAAGGAATAAATTTGAAAATCATGGAAAATGGCTAAGTCTAGTGATGTTACGTGCCCTTGTTAGCCAAGGGCTCCCAAGTCTTCATGCCTTGAATATTTTATGCTTTTGATATGTATTTTTTCAAAAAAAGTGTCTTTGCATGCACACTTTTTTGCAGCTATATTAAGGAATTCTTCGTTTTGATACAAATGAAATCAGATGAGTGCATGCATGGACTCCAAAATTTTAAATTTTTGCATGGAAGTTCTTTTTATCTTCAAAACTCTATTTAAGAAGTCCTTGAGCAGTCATTCTTCACAATTTGCAGGTTAGCTTTCAGAGGAAGGAAGATAGAAATTTCTTATCGCTAAGATTTGAAGGCTCAAATGGAAAGCTTTTTCAGTGTTCTTCATGGATTTGAAATTGGGAAGCACAGAAGCATGCTTTTGCATGGTCTTATTTTCTAGGGCAAGTGATCAAAATTTTCAAGTTTCATCAATCTGGGTCTACTTGTTTTTCATTCCTCTTGAAGATTGGAAAATTTTAAAATTTGCATGTCAGCCCCTATTTTTTAGGAAATCATGCATGTTCGGGAAATCCTCAACTTTTTCAAAATCTAACGATTTGCGTCTCTTTAGAAGAATATTGTCTACAAAACCCAGACCTTAGTGATAGGCCAAAACTGAGGTAAAGAATAAATTGGATTCAGCTCAGTCTAAGTGTCAATCTAGTGATTGTAAGTTGATGAAAGGTATCGTGGAAATTTGCACAAGGGCTGAGAGCCATGCGATGAGTGGTTATGAATGCAACCTATGAAAATAAACTTACAACAAATAAAAATAATTTTGGTGATAGGAACTGTCACTTCTTGGCATCAGAAGCTATTTATTCTATTCAGGTGATAGGAACTATGCAAAAATTATGACAATAAATTCTGAAACAACTTAATCAACAAATATCAGAACGAAAGCCAAAGCAATTAATTCTGTAGCATGGAAATAAAACGTAGATCATTAACACACAAAATTTATTAATACATATTAAACACAAAAAATGCAACAATGCAAAATGTAACTAATTGAAATCAAAATACACAAACGCATACTCTGCAGAAGATAAAATATTTACAGTCCATCGGTGGTTGAAGAGTGGGCGCCCTTCCTCCCAATCAACTGATGGAGATTAAGCTTACAAAACTTTTGAAAGAGACTTCAAAGCATTTCTTTTGGTAATAATATTGAATATATTTTATTCCTTTTTGGCTTTCTTAACTAAGTTGATATTACATACGGGTGTTTATATAGCTTTAATGTACAAACATAAATGTATCTTGTTGTTTTGCAATTCAACGACTATGGTAAATTGACTAGTTTAAGATAGATTTTGATGACTATGTGGCCAATCTTTCCTTAACAAACTAAACCAATTTATGAACAATATACTAATCACGCTATGACTAACCCAATTTGCTAATAATATAACAGTCACACTTTGTTGCCATCATAACAATATAACAATATAACAATAGCCTTTGGATTTAATGATGTGGTGAGGAAAAATAGTTGGAGGTTGAGTTTTCTTGATCTGTGGCACATGGCTAGAGGAATAAACAAGTGAAATTGAATTCATCCACATAGAAAAGGAAAATGCAACAATAATAACGAGCTATATTCATGTGAAGAAGTCCATAGGAAGCTTGACAAGAAATTTGCATGCTGCAAAATATATTTTCCAAGGTTAAAAATGACAACACTTATTAGTAAAGATAATCAATAATTATTTTCCATATTTTTACCCCAAAACCATATTAAATACCACTCATATATATTTAATCATATGCAACGTAGAATGGTAAAATATTATGATAAGATATAGAAATGGAATATGGGAATGGGATTGAAGGCACATGAAAATGGCTAAAATGAGGCATAAAATGGGACATAAATTGTTGTCATCACTTAGTTTTGCAGCCCTACTTTTTAGGAAAATTTATATTTTTAGTAGGTTGTTTGAACATAGGCATGTTTATAGTCAAAATTCAAGATTTTCAACATGCAGTGCTCTCCAATAGAAAATAGGGCCAAATCACTGTTGCTCTACAATTTCCTAAGAACATTCAAAACCAACTCACATCATGTGCTTCTAGTGTTTGATTTGCATGCTTTGGAAGGCGCAGGAAACATTATAGTCAATAATCTTGATCATTCTGGGTTGCTTGCAGTAGCTTCTATGCCCATCTTGGTGCAAAGCCTTGAATTCGTAATTGCTTGTGTCAAGCATTACAATCCAATTTCATGAGAAATCATATCAACAGATGGGCATATTATTTGCAACCTTAGGCTGGAAGATATTAAGGGGTGTTTTGTAATATTACCATGGATGAAAAATTTCATCATATCTATAGAAGAATGTGCAAAGGTGTGGTATGCGCAAAAGGACAAGTGTTGGAAAAGAATGGCTCAGAAGTGGCTGAAAGAGGAGTATAATACTTTTCCAAGGAATATTGGGTGTGGTGAGTTCAAGGATGAATTTTTAGTCATGATTACTTTGCTCAACCGAATCATAGGTCAAGCAGAGGCCAATAAATTTCAGCCTTGGATGTTTTACATTATTTCCTAGATTATTGACAAAACATAATAGTATGACTGGCCAACATTAATTAGTGATTGTCTCCACCGTTAGATGACAAAGTTCTTCAAGACCCATGAATTCCACATGATATATTACCTCGTATATATAATATCCTTTCAAGGAAAGTTTAGAGGTTTGAATGTTGTTCGAACTCTAGGTGTTCATCATGTGTACGATCATTACCCATAGCTAGAGTTTTCAAAATCTAAGCAGTGTTACAAGCAAACGAATGATCTATTCCTGATGCATATGGTGTGGGATCTTGATGATGAGTTGCATATAAAAATTTCAACAGATTTCAGATTGGCAATGATAGCATGGGCTGATTGGTTTATCCAATTCTCTATGTTCTCCTACATAAGAGTATATGGCTTCTCAGGTGATCTAGTCATGCTACCTAGATATCCAACGGATGAGGTCATGTTCATGGAATTTCTAAGGAAAGTACACAAATTACACACATTTTTGTGTAACAGATGCAAGCCTACATTTAGTTTCTCGTTTGAGATGAGCATATACATATGTAGATCATCAGCTGATGCTAAGTTGATGACTGATGAAATATCAAAGTTTGGTCTCAAGATTTTCAAGGAGAAACATTCATATGATCCTCATGGTGTCTTCAAATCCCGTCTTGGTTAGAATCATGCACATGTACCTACAGTTGAATATTTTTGGGTTAATTGTGTAGATGAGTTCGAAGTGTGCAAGCGCAATTACAATAGACTTACCCTTTAGCAAATGGTTGATTTCTTATCAGAAGGATGTAAAAGGTCTTTCAGATGATGGTGGGGAAGTTCTACTTCCAATGTGTGCCTGAGAATAGGTCGAGCAATGGCCACTTTCACAAGTTGATTAGTTCACCGAAAAGAGAACCTCAATTAAGGAAAGAACAAACCAAATTGTCAAGAATAGTAGAATATTCTTGAGCAGTAAAATGAAAAGGAAGGTAGATATTCCAGTTGCAGAGCTACCAATAGTTTATTCATCTCTACCTTCTTCTTCTAAATCAAAACCGAGAGAAAAATCTATGAGCAATCCTCCAAAAGATACAAATATTAGCAGAATGACAAAGAGCTTAAAGGAAAAGGTAAATCAACAAGAGCAGTCAGTAGATGCACCAGAAGTTCCAATTGAGTCAGCACCACAAGTTGAAGTAGAGCCTCCATCTCTTGTTCTATGGTT
This sequence comes from Sequoia sempervirens, assembly GCA_007258455.2. Classification (NCBI taxonomy): domain Eukaryota; kingdom Viridiplantae; phylum Streptophyta; class Pinopsida; order Cupressales; family Cupressaceae; genus Sequoia; species Sequoia sempervirens. The sequence goes on from VDFB02284867.1 coordinate 32,827, forward strand.
GTCATTGAGGCAACAAAGAAGAATTTTGAAGATGAGATTATCCTTGAGTTTTCCACACCTCCATAGGACAAGAATGTTAATGAGGTTGAAATTGATGACTTCAAAGTTGTCAAGGCCAATCTCGAAAGAAGCACCCGACATACTGATATGAATCTCTTTGAGGTTGTAGCTGATAATTTGAAGGAAGGAGTGCTCAAGCATGGAGAAGATAAGGCAGCCCTCAAGGCTAAGGTTTAGAAACTGCAGCAGTATATTTCCAATCTCCTTCATGGCACTTCATAGGTTGCTTTATTGCTTCCACAGATTCTGAAGTCGCCTACAAATCAACATCAACTAAGTCAATTGGTCATATACGAAAAATATATGAGAGATTGGGTAGAAGAATTCACCACTAGGGGTAGATTTATACTTGAAGAGATGTACCAATTGAGGTATAACGCCCATGATCTTCGCTCAAGAATTTAGGAGTTTGAGTAGAATATAGCAGAAAGGAAACCAAGAGATGAGATCATCATTTCTGACTTGAGGATGACTTATGATTCGGTTGTTGCAGAAGAGCATAAGAAGAAGCTTTTTTCTTGGAGAGAACAACACCTCTTCAAAGTAAAAGCCTATGGAGGAACAACTATAGGATTGACTAAATATATATAGAAGGTTGCTAATACCCTCAAGTTCGTAAGCACGTTTGTTTCGCAGATCCCTTGTCAGTATCGACATGAAGATGACACTTACTTTGATCTCGGTGAAGTACAGATAGAGTTTCAAAACCTTGTCCATAGCAGATTTAATGGTGATCTTGTTGCCTACAAGATGAATTACATTGCTGCAATGTCAACAAAATTTGATAAAGTGGCTGAAAAGAGAAAATAATTTCTAAGTTTGATTAGAGATGGTGAAGAGATGCTAGAAAAATAGTACATTGTTCTAGATAGTATCAGTGTTTCTAATGAAGAGGTAGTTAAATTTTTTTTGGAGGATATGGTTTCCCAGGTTATCAATGAGTGAACTACTAGTTGGAGCATGCAATGATTTCCAAGGATAGAGCTAAAAGCAACAATTAACTTGATGCCTTTTCTAAGTTTAACTTGATATTCTCTTTCATGCATATCTAGTCTTTGGAAATATCAATGTATAGTTGCAGCTTTTTTAGTTAACTGATGTCAGCAGTTGATTAGTTGTGAGTTATCTTTTGTTTATTCTTAAAAATAAAGCTTGCAAGTTGGAAATACTAGTTGTTAAAAACAAGGAGATTTTAGGGTTCCCTACTCCTTGTTTGTGTATAAATAAGGGCAGTCTTACCCATTTCTTTTTAATTGTTGTTGTGATAACAATTTGTGGAACCTATTTTGCCTACAACTTTGTTATTCAATGTTTGTTCACTTTTGTTTCAAGTGTAATCTAGTTTGATCGCATATTGTAAGCCTATCTTTGCTACAATCTGTTGTCCCAGAAAGGTATTTGTTGTTATAAATTGAGGAAGAAAATCTCATGCCTATCTCACTCTGATCTACTGTCTCAATTTAGTTCAGTACTTTTTCTTATGTTTTGATTTTGTAATCTTTATTTCAATTTACATATAATAAGTACAATGAGTCTTTTTATGTGTTCTAGAAGCAAGTTTATTTAAGCTTTATGTTAATCAAATCATTCCTTGTTTACTTCTAATTCTTAGGCTCTAAATTTACCTGAGTTATCAAAAGCATCTTTAGAGTAGGCCTAGTTGTAGTTGAAATTCTAGAAAAGAGAAAACCTCAGCTACAACACAAAAATTTTATAACCTTGTGCTCTTAGCTAAGAAATAAAAATATTGGCAATAGTTTACTATTTCTTTTTAAGCATAATCATAGAAGAGGGAGCTTCCCCTCCTAATTTGAAGAGTATTCTAATTGTGCATAGTTGTATGTTTCCAATCTACATTCTAGAGGTACAAATTGAAATGCAATAGTTTTTAGGCACCCATCGTGGGGCATGAGGCATAATAATTCAAGAAAGCTTATGCTTTATGTCACAGGAATGACCATTTGGCATCCTACTGCTCTTGCTCAACAACCAGATCTTATTGCTCCTATTATTTAGCCAAAACTTATGTGAATTGAAGGTGAGCAAACAGACATCATTAGTAGCTTGAGGATTTTCACGTTTGAGAAAAAGAAAACCCCTACTCAGTGGAGAAACGCGACTACTATTCTTGATAGAGAAGAACAAAAAGTTGATCTTGCAGCCAAAAGACTAGTCTTACCACTTCCTAGAAATAGATAATCTTGGCTTATAGGATTTATACAAGGAGAGGTGCTACTATAGATCCATCCTTTCAAGAAACAGAAGTTGGAGAAGCATCCAACATAGATCCTAAGATCCAAGAAGAACTTGAAGAATCTACAATCCAGCCAGAAACAATGGGTGATAACAATGATAATGGAAATAACCATAATAACAATAATCACAGATGTCCACCCCCATTACCTTGGGGTAACAACATTGGACTATCATCTTTGCAAGGACATCATGAGTTGCCTAAAGGGTCAAGGAAGCACTTTACTTGGTTTCACAGTGATGGAACTCAACACTTGGATGAACATATTTCTATATTCACATTGGTTTGTGTCATTTTGCATGTATCACATGGAGAAATTGTTGTGCATCTCTTAGTAGAGACTTTTGTGGGAAATGTTGTTGACTAGTTCAATCACCTAGATTTGGGCATTATTACAAGTTGGGAAACTATGAGCGAGGAATTCTTGGTGAGATTCAAGCCCATTGAAGACAGTCACTGGTTGTTTGTCCAACTCTCAATTTCAAAGATTGAACTCAATGAACCTATGAGGGAATTTGTGGCAAGGTTTAACCGCCTGACCACATGCCTTTCTTATACACTCAATCCATCACTAGAGATTTTGTTGATTAGTTTCATAAATGCTCTTCCATTTGAGATAGCCTTTTCCTGATATTAGGTAATGAAATAGAATTAACAGTTGCAAAAGAAAATTCCATCGAGATTAAGGATAACATGATTACTTCTAGCAAGATGAAGACAAATTATGTCAAACCTCTGGTTCATAGTTTTGTAGATCCGCTACTATAGAAGGTAGCTAAAGAGATGTCTATCATCAAGAGGCAGTTTCCTACTCAAGGGAAGCTACCACCACCACCACCATATCAACCTTAAAAATAGTATCAACCTCAACAACGGTATCATCCAAAGAGAAATATTTTTTATCCTTTCAATAATTATAGGTCATGATTGCCAGCACCTCCACCAAGACAAACAGTTGACACTGCACAAAGTGCAGTATTTTGTTCTTTCCATGAGACCGATGCACATAATGGTTCTACATGTCCTAAAAAATTGAGAATTAATCAATGATGGGATACATTGATGCTACATGCGGTTCAGGTTTTGTCCCTGCACCAAGTTCAAATTTTGTCTTACCACAAATGGACAACTTTGATGGTGACTCTGCTATGGGATACTTTGACAGTGAGCCCGTTATAGAAGAAGAAGAAGAAGAATATTATCAATATTCTCTTACACTGAATCATGAGAATTTTTCAACACCTGTGTTTACATGTACTCATAATTTTGAGGCACAAAAAGAAGAGGAAGATAGATGGAAATTAAAAAAAAGGGTAAAGAAGTGGCTTCCACTTCTAATCATAAGCCTTCACATGAGAATGCTAAAGCGGTTGCTCAAGAATCATCTTTAGAAAATTTTGAAATTGTGGATTCCATGATGAAGAAAAAGGTGTAGATTTATCAATTGGAGTATCTTCAGGACCATCCAGATCAACTGGATCAAATTATTAAGTTTTTAAAGAAGGAGGTTGTTATTCAACCTACATTGCTCGAGTCATCTGTGCCAGTGGAAGAAAATCCTAAACCCTTCTACATATCTTTTTATATAGGAGGATTCAAATTGAGAAATTGCATCATAGATTCAAGAGCCTCAGACAATGTCATGCCTCTACAAGTAATGAATGCATTGGTACTTTCGTGCACTAAGACAGAGGACAAGTGTTATTTGCTTGAGTCTAAGTTGGTACCATTGGTCAGTCAATTGAAGGATGCTCAAGTAAGGTTGGAATCTTGTCCAAAGAAGAAGATAATGATGACAATCCTAGTAGATGACATTCCAACTAGCTACAAGATGTTGCTAAGTAGAAGCTTCTGCAAAGATCTTCGAGGAGATTCAATTGGATTGGTCGTTTGCAACAATTCCATTAAATAAATGTAGTTTCAAGCAGCTAGAGGCCAAATCTCAATTTACGGTGGTGAAGTCCCATGATCATCAAGCACAAGTGCTATATCAAGAAACGGGTCTTGGTACTTATATTATGTTGTCATAAATAACTGAAGCAAGGCAAGACATTGTGTGTTCTATAGACAAGTCAACAGAAGATCCAAATTTGTGGACTATGCAGTTTGATGGGAGTTGCTCAATAGCAGGTTTAGGAGTGGGAGTTGTGTTAATCTCTCTCGAAGGTCATTTGTATCCATTTGTGTATCACTTATAGTTTGAATGCACAAATAATATGACATAATATGAGACGCTTTTACTAGGTCTCAAGAATGCAAGAGATATGGGTATCAAACTACTCAAAGTTGAAGGTGACGTAGAGTTGATCATGAAACAGATCAAGGATCAATTTCAAGCAAGGAAAGATCACCTTCGGCATTATAGACAAAGGGTGTGGAAGGTGATCGATCAGTTCAAATAATTTGACATAAAATTCATTCCTTGTGTAGACAATAGGAGAGCAAATTCCCTTGCAGTATCAGCTACTCTTTTCATGCCACATTCTGATTTTCATCAAAATGTATTTTCTATTGAGCTCATATACAGACCAACTATCCTCGATAACTGCAACAACTAGAAATTCTTTGACGATGATGATCATATTGAAGATTTTCTTGGCATGGAAGATAATTTTAAAGGATTATTCTTTGAGGGCAGTTTGTCTCCTTCTAGAGAATCAATAACATAATATTTTGAAGTGACGGATTCAAGTATTATCCAATTGAAAGGCAATCAAATTCCCAAGGGTCTAGTGCCTTTGGAGAACATATTTGATAGGCATGACAGATACGTCCAAGATTAGAGGAACTCAATTCAAAAGACCTATGTTGAGCATTATCAAGTAAACATTGGTATTGAAGACAAGCCTTGGCTTGTTAATTTGGGAAAATGTTGCACTACAGAAGAAAGTGAAAATTTTGTATCTTTGTTCAAGCAATATCGAGATGTTTTTGTTTGGTCATACGAAGACTTGAAGGTCTTCACAACCAGAGAATTATCTCATACAATTCCCCTAAAACTTGATGCCAGTCCCTTCAAGAAAAATCAACGACACTATAATCCATGAATTCAAGATACAGTCTATGTGGAAATTTAGAAGATGGTGGATGCAAAGATCATTTTTTTGATTCATCACTCCACTTGGGTGTCGAACATAGTTCTTGTGAGTAAGAAAAATGGAGAAATATAAATCTGCATGGATTTTAGGAACTTAAATCAATCATCCCTCAAGGATAATTATCCCTTGCCAATCATGGAGCATACTTGCAAACAGTCACTGGTTCAAAGATGTTGTCATCACTTGATGATTTTTTTGGGTATAATCAGATTGCAGTAGCAAAAGAAGATCAATTGAAGACAACATTCACTACCTCGTGGAGTACGTTTTCATATGAAAGGATTCCCTTTGGCCTTATCAACGTCGGTGCTACATTTTAGAGAGCCATGGATTCAACGTTTCAAGATTTGAAGAACAAATTAATTGTCGTTTGCCTTGACAACCTCACCACTTTCTCATAGAAGTAGGGAGATCATTTCTCACACTTGGTGAAAGTGTTCGAAAGATGCAGGTATCATAAGATTTCCTTGAATCATAAGAAGTCCATCTTGCGATGATAAAGGTCAAGTTGCTTGGCCACATCGTCTCCAAGTAAGGAACTTGAATTGACCCTAGTCGGGTTGATTCCATCATAAACCTATCTCTTCCAACAAGAAAATTTGGGGGTACACTCCTTTAGTAAAGTGAACGTCATACGAAGGTTTGTACTAGACTTCTCATAGCTGACAAAAGATATATCTGTTATGATGAAGAAAATGTTTACCTTCAAGTGGACTGAAGAAGGTAAGAAGGAATTCGTCAAGATAAAAGAAGCCATTAGCCAAGCACCAGTGTTGGTCCATCTTAAATTTAATAATGATTTTATCCTTTATTGTTACGCATGAAAACACACTATGGCTGCCATACTGACACAAAAAATGAATAAAGAAATTGAGTCTCCAATTGCTTTCATGAGCAGTAGTTTCAAAGATAGTGAGTCTCGATATTCTCAAATTGACAAGAACACATATGCAGTTGTTAGAGTTGTGAAGAAATTCAAATTTTGTATATTTAACTCCCACACAATAGTATATGTCACCGATCCAGTAGTTAAAAGTGTGTTAACTCAATAGGAGATGGGCACAAAGAGAGGTAACTGGATTGCAAAGATTCAAGAGTATGACTTGGAGATCAAGCCAACCAAACTCGTTCATGAGAGAGGTCTTTGATAGTTGATAGTAGAGGATGGTGATCAAAAGCACCAGGCCGATGGTGAACCAAAACTTGAAATTAAAGAGGACCTTTCCATGGTCCTACTTGTTGATTATGTGGATGAATGGTATATTGAAATATGGTACTTTTTAACTTATGGTGAATGTCCAAATCACATGGACAAACAACATAAGAGAACATTGAAGTTGAGAGCGTATAATTTTGTGCTTATGAATAATGTTCTATACAAGCTAGGGCTTGATGGGACATTTTTGTTATGTGTCAACAAGGACCAAAAATGACATTTTTTGGAAGCATTTCATAGTGAAGCATGCAGTTCCCACTTTGTATCAAGGGTTAGAACATTTAAAATCTTGCGAGCACAATTTTTCCTGTTGAATATGTTTCGTGACACATTTAATTGGGTACATAGATGTCAGATGTGTTAGCAGTTTTTTGGCATACTTAAGTTGGCAGCCATTCCACTCAGGCCAGTCATCATTGATGCCTCATTTCAGCAATGGGGATTAGATTTTGTAGGCCCTATCAACCCACGTTCTAGTAAAGGGCATATTTATGTTCTTACAACTACAAATCATTTCACGAAGTGGTTTGGGGCTACCTCAAAAGTTGTGTGTGACTTTTTGAAGGATAATATTATTTCACGCTTCAGGGTACCGTGCAAAATTGTGACAGACAATGCAACAAGTTTCTCATTTGTGGAGCTACTAGGATTTTATTTTGATTATGACATCACTTTGTCACACTCATCAAGTTATTACCCTTAGGGTAATGGACAAGTTGAGTCATCAAACAAGAACATCGTCACAATTATATGCAAGTTAGTTGATTCCAATCAACAAGCTTGGCACAAAAAACTGTATGATGCTCTCTAGGCTGAAAGAATTACTCCCAAGAGAGTCATTGGTACTTCACCCTTTATCATCATGTATGGTACAAAGGCTATGCTACCTATTACATTGGAGTTGTTTTCTTTGCAGTTGGCATTCACAGTAGAAGATGGCGAGTTCATAGATCCAATTAAGAAGCACGTCCTATACCTGATAAAGTTGGAGGAAGAAAGGGTGGAGGTTGGTGATATAATCACAACATCAAGAGCAAGTGAAGAATATTTTCAATAAGAAGGCTCATTAGTGAGACTTTGAGATTTGAGATAAAGTTTTGTTATGGGACAAAAGACATGAGCCCAAGGGAATGCATGGAAAATTTGATTCCTTGTGGCTGGGGCTGTTCACGATCCATGAATTCACAGGGGAGAATTCCTACATTCTCTTGCACTTGGATGGAAGGCTCTTCCCATTTCCATACAACGAGCAATATCTAAAGCACTTCATTCCTTTGGGGATGGAGTGATTTTCCTTTCAATTTTTTTGTTTAGTAATGTGTTTCCCCTTTCCGTAATGTTTGCATTATGTCGTGATGTGTTTCTCATTTTGTGAAGTTTTCATCATGTTCTAGGTGATTAGGCAATCTTGTTTTAGGTAATTTTAAAGAAGTTCCAACTAATAGGTAAATAGGAAATTATCCTAACTCTATTGCCCAACTAATAAGACACCGGTCTACGCTTATAAATCCAGAGATTCTTGGTTCTCTTATGTCATAAGTATCCGACATGGTCCCCAGACAAAGCCAATTGTTATTTACAAAATTTAAAAATTTTGCTTCATTAAGGCATTTTGTAAAAGTGGTTAAAATCTTGTAAAAATTGTCAAAAAAAGTCAAATTTTCTAAAAATAGAAATTTTTATTTTTTAGAAAATGTCTAAAAATAGAAAATTCTATTTTTAGAAAATGTCTAGAAATAGAAAAAAAATATTTGTAGAAAATGTCTAGAAATAGAAAAATTATATTTGTAGAAAATGTCTAAAATAGAAAAATTATATTTTTAGAAAATGTCAAAAAATAGAATCTTTGTTTCCAGGGCTCAAACTGATTTTGATTGGTTGAAAATACTTCTCGATCAGGCTAGTCTAGTCAGAATTGTCAAAAGGTCAATATTTCTCTAGTGGGTCTATTCTACTTTGTCAAAAGGTAAAACATGAGCTTTGAGGTCATCAATGGAGGAAGGTCAACTATTAGATTTTAGATTCAAAGTCCCAAATGCTACACAGATTGATCAACGGAAAAAAAATGCACGAAAAATGGTGAAAGGAGGCAACAAATCTAAAAATTGTGAAAATTGTGAAAAATATTCTAACATTGGAAAAGAAAGGCACCTTATTTCAAGGGAGGCATCTAGCAATCAATGTCTTGCCATTTTTTAGCCTTTGTAGATCATCCACGCACAACAGTGAATGTGGCTTCCAGTCAGGAAAGGTGGTGAACAAAAAAGAGAACTTGAAAATCATGAAAATAAAACTAAGTCTGGGATGTCTAGGCATCTTTTTTCAAGGGAGGCGCCTGGCATTTTATGCCTTAGAAAATTTTACTCATTTTTCAGAAAACGTGTAATCTCCTCCATCAGCATGGTTCCAGTTGCGCAGAAAGTAGTCAAAAGTAGTTATTATGGTTTGAAAAGTTGAAGGTCATCTCAAATATGTACAAGATCTTCAATGAATCCATCATCCAATTCAGAGGATCCATTAGATGGCGGGAATTGTAGGTCAAATAGAGACATTTCATGCGAAACAAAGAAAACCAAAGGAAAAATGTAAATCACGAGAAATAAACTGTTTGGAAAAGAAAGGCACCTTTTTTCAAGGACACCCAGACTTCCAACACTTAGAATATTTTTTGATCATTCAAAATTTATCGAAAACACCTTTGTCATCCTAGTTTTGAATCTCAGAAAATTAGTCAAACGTAGTAACGGAGGCTGCTAGAAGGTGTCATTCATCTCATATTTGATCAGGCTTTCCAAATTGACTAACTTTCAGTCTCAATTGTTCACAAATTGGTGAAAAATGATGCTCGAACAGGGGGTACCAACTTCTGGAGACACGGGAAGGCAAAAAAGTTGAAAATCTCCAAAAAGAGACTAACACTAGGAAACCCAGGTGCCTTTTTTCAAGGAGGGTGCCTAGATTTCCATGCCTTAGAAAAAATTTCACCTCGTTCGTGTTTTCTTCCATTTTCTCCTTTGTCAATAGTTTCTGGGGTTTACAATCACAATCAAACATCATTAGATTCTGATACAAAGTTGGCAATCACTTCAGTAGTGGTCAAACATTAGATTGCCATGGTCAAACAGAGTTTATCAGTTGATAGTGTCAATTTGGCAGATCATCAAAGTCGGAAGTAGGCTTTGTCAGAAGCATAAGCAAGGAAAAAATTGAAAATCATGGAAAATGGCTAAGTTTGGTGATGCTAGGCCCCCTTGTCAGCCAGGGGCACCCAAGTCTTCATGCCTTAGAATATTTTTTTCTTTCGACATGCATTTTTCAAAAAAAGTGTCTTTGCATGCATGCTTTTTTGCAACTATATTAAGGAATTTTCCATTTTGATACAAACAAAGTCAGATAAGTGCATGCATGGCCTCTATAATTTTAGGGTTTTTTCATGGAAGTACTTTTATCTCCAAAACTCTATTTAAGAAAGCCTTGAGCAATCGTTCTTCACAATTTGTAGGTTAGCTTTCAAAGGAAGAAAGATAGAAATTTCTTCTCGCTGAGATTTGAAGGCTCAAACGGAAATATTTTTCAGTGTTCTTCCTAGATTCAGAATTGGGAAGCATAGAAGCACTCTTTTCCATGGTATGATTTCCTAGGGCATCACATTTCAAAAACAAGTGGTCAAAATTTTCAAGTTTCATCAATCTAGGTCTACTTGTTTTTCATTCCTCTTGAAGATTGGAAAATTTTAAAAATTGCATGTCAACCCCTATATTTAGGAAATCATGCATGTTCAAGGAATCCTTAGTTTTTTCAAAATATGACAATTTGGGTCTCTTCAAAACGAGATTGTTTACAAAATCTAGACCTCAATTTTTCAGCCCTACCTTTTAGGAAAATTGCTATTTTAGTAGGTTGTTTGAACATATGCGTGTTTATAGTCAAAATTCAAGATTTTTGATATGCAATACTCTCCAACAGAAATCAAGACCAAATCATTGTTGCTCCAGGATTTCCTGAGAACATTCAAAACTGACTTACATCATGTGCTTCCAATGTTTGATTTGCATGCTTTGGAAGGTGCAGGTAACATTGCAGTCAAGAATCTTGATCATTCTAGGTTGCTTGCAGCAGCTTCTATCCCCATCTTGGTGCAAATCCTTGAATTTGTAATTGCTTGTGTCAAGCATTACAATCCAACTTCAAGAGAAAATATATTAGCAGATGGGTATATTATTTAAAGCCTTAGGCCGAAAGATATTGAGAAGTGTTTTTCAATACCACCATGGACGGAAAATTTCATCGTATCTATTAAAGAATGTGAAAATGTGTGGTATGCACAAAAGGACAAGTGCCAAAAAAGAATGGCTCATAAGTGGTTGAAAGAGAAGCAAAATACTTTGCCAAGGAATATTAGGTGTGGTGAGTTCAAGGATGAATTTGCAGTCATGATTACTTTGCTCAACTGAATCATAGGTCAAACAAAGGCCAATAAATTTCAGCCTTGGATGTTTTACATCATTTCCCAGATTGTTGACAGAACAAAACACTATGACTAGCCAACATTAATCAGTGATTGTCTCCACCATTAGATGACAAAGTTATTCAAGGCCCATGAATTCCACATGATATCTTACCTCGTATATCTAATGGCCTTTCAAGGAAAGTTTAGAGGTTTTAATGTTGTTTGAACTCGAGGTGTTCAGCATGTGTATGATCATTACCCATGGTTAGAATTTTTAGAATCTAAGCGGCATTATAAGTGGGTGAATGATCTATTCCTGATACATACGGTGCATGATCGTGATGATGAGTTGCATATAATAATTTCAGCAAATGCCAGATTGGTAATGGTGGAGTGAGTTGATTGGTTTATCCAATTCCCCATGTTCTCTTACATGAGAGTATATGGCTTCTCAGGTGATCCAGTCATGCTACCTATATATCCAACAGATGAGATCATGTTCATGGAATTTCTAAGGCAAGTACATGAAGTACACACATTTTTTTGTAACTAACGCAAGCCTGCATTTAGTTTCCCGTTTGAGATGAGCATATATAGATGTAAATCAACAGCTGATGTTAAGTTGATTTGTGATGAAATATCAAATTTTGGTCTCAATATTTTCAAGGCAAAACGTCCATATGATCCTCGTAGTGTCTTCACAGCCCATCTTGGTCAAAATCATGCACATGTACCTACAATTGAAGATTTTTGGGTTAATTTTGTAGATGATTTCAAAGTGTGCAAAAGTGCAATTACAATAGACTTACCCTTTAGCAGATGGCTAATTTCTTATCAAAATATGTACAAGTTATTTCAAATGATGATGGGGAAGTTCTACTTCCCATGTATGCATGTGATCAAGTCGAGCAACAACCACTTTCATAAGTTGATAGGTTTGCCAAAGAGAGCACCTCAATTGAGGAAAGAATGAGCTGAATTTTCAAGAACAATAGAATATTCTTAAGCAGTTAAAGGACACGAAAGGTAGCTATTCCAATTGCAGAGCCGCCAATAGTTCAATGATCTCTACTTTCTTCTTCTAAATCAAAATTGAGAGTGAAATCTATGAGAAATCCTCCAAAAGATACAAAGATTAGCAGAATGAAAAAGAGCTTAAAGGAAAAGGTGAATCAGGAGGAACAGTCAACAGATGCACCAGAAGTTCCAGTTGAGTCAGCACCACAAGTTGAAGCAGAGTCTCCTTTTCCATTTTTTTCTCTGTCATCGAGGCCTTCTCCTATTCATATAGATTTAGAAGGTGATTCACTAGTTCACAATGTCTCAACACCTATTGATTCATCAAGAATTATTGGAGTTGGAACCAATCCTCCCATAGAAATTAGTAGAGACTCCTTGTATTGGCTTGAGAACCTACTGGGTAGGAAGAGGAGGAAGCCTTCTTATCAGTTGAATTTTGCAAAACTTGATAGCATCTACCAAGACACAACATAGAAGAAACTTAAGAAGCAAGTTCATACAAATAATAATTCTGAAGGCGAGACTATCCTTGAGTTTGCCACACCTCTAAAGGAAAAATGTTAATGAGGTTGGAATTGATGACTTCAAAGTTGTCTAGGCCAATCTCAGAAGAAGAACCCGGCATACTAATGTGAATCTCTTTGAGGTTGCAGCTGATAATCTGAAGGAAAAAGTGCTCAAGGATGGAGAAGATAAGGCAGCCCTCAAGGCTGAGGTTCGACAACTGCGACAATATATTTCCAATCTCCTTCATGGCACTTCACAGGCCACTTTATTGCTTCCACAAATTCTGGAGTCACCTACAGATCAACATCAGCTGAGTTGGTTGGTCATATACAAAAAATATATGAGAGATTGAGTAGAAGAATTCATCACCAAGGGAAAATTTATACTTGTAGAGATGTACCAATTAAGGTATAACGCCCATGATCTTCACTCAGGGATTCAGGAGTTTGAGCAAATATAGCTGAAATGGAAACCAAGAGATGAGATCATCATTTTTTACTTGAGGATGGCTTATGATTCAATTGTTGTAGAAGAGCATAAGAAGAAGATTTTTTCTTGGAGAGAACAACACCTCTTCAAAGTAAAAACCTATGAAAGAACAACTGTAGAATTGACTGAATATAGATAGAAGGTTGCTAATACCCTCAAGTTCATAAGCACATTTGTTTTGCAGATCCCTTGTCAATACCAACATGAAGATGGCACTTACTTTGATCTCGGTGAAGTACATACAGAGTTTCAAAAACTTGTGTGTAGCAGTTTTAATGGTGATCCTTTTTTCTTGCAAGATGAATCATGTTGCCACAATGTCAACAAAATTTGGTAAAGCAGCTGAAAAAAGAAAATAATTTCTAAGTTTGATCGCATATGGTGAAGAGATGCTGGAAAAACAGTACATTGTTCTAGATAGTATCAGTGTTCCTGATGAAGAGGCAGTTAACATCTTTTTGGAGGATATGGTTTCCCAAATTATCAATGAGTGAACTAATAGTTGGAGCATGCAATGATTTCCAAGGAGAGATCTAAAAGCAACAGTTAACTTGATGCCTTTTCCGAGTTTAACTTGTTCTCTTTCATGCATATCTATTCTTTGGAAATATCAATGTATAGTTGGAGCTTTTTCAGTTAACTAATGTTAGCAATTGATTAGTTGTTAGTTATCTTTTTTTTAGTCTTAGAAATAAAGCTTGCATGTTGGCAAGACTAGTTGTTAAAAACAAGGAGATTTTAGGGTTTCCTACTCCTTGTTTGTGTATAAATAAGGGCAGCCCTGCCCATTTCTTTTTAACCATTATGATAAAAAATTGTTGAGCTTATTTTTCCTGCAACTTTGTTATTTAGTGTCTATTCAATTTTGTTTCAAGTGTAATCTAGTTTGATCAAATATTGTAAGCCTATCTTTGATACAATCTGTTGTCCCAGAAGTGTATTTGTTGTTATAAATTGAGGAAGGAAATCTCATGCCTGTCTTGCTCTGATCTACTGTCTCAATTTATTTCAGTACTTTTCTTATGTTTTTCTTTCGTAATCTTTATTTCAGTTTACATATAATAAGTACAATGAGTCTTCGAATGTGTTTTGGAAGCAAGTTTATTTAAGCTTTGTGTTAATCAAATAATTCCTTGTTTATTTTTTATTCTTGGGCTCTGAATTTACTTGAGTTATCAGAAACGTCTTTAGAGTAGGCCTAGTTGTAGTTGAAATTGTAGAAAAGAGAAACCTCAGCTATGCCACAAATATTTTTCTAACCTTGTGGTCTTAGCTGAGAAATAAAAAGATTGGCAATAGTTTAGTATTTCTTTTTAAGCATAATCAGCGAAGAGGGAGTTTCCCCTCCTAATTCGAAGAGCAGTCTAACTGTGCATAGCTGTCCATTTTCAATCCACATTCCAGAGGTGCGAATTGAAATGCCAACAGGTCAGTACCAAACCAAATATTGCCCAATCAACAAGTATTAATAAGGTATATGTCCAACTTGAGAAAATAAAATTATAATACAATGAAGAAAATCTTTAGGTATCTTAGAGACATTTCAAAATACTTGATTTTCTATCAAAGAGGATAAGTTTTGAGCAAGATGGTGGATACATAAAAAATCATATATTATGATCAAGCTAGTGATGTGTATAATAGAAAGTCTTCAAATGGGTATATATTTACCTTGTTTGGGAGTGTGACCAGTTGAATAAGAAAATGACAAGTTGTGGTTATTCTTTTGACTATGAAGGTATAGCACATGACAAGTGGTTCTTTTAAGGAAGTAATTTGGATTTAGAGACTATATTAAAATATTGGATTGAAGTAGGATACAATGGTGTCACAATCAGAATGTTATCAACTTGGAAAAAACCCACCTTTTATGTACAAATGAAGCACATTAATGGGTAGTATCACTTTATTTATGACATGGTGGAAGACAATAGTGTCATGGTTGAAAAGATGGGTACTCAAACGAATAATGAATATTCTTCGATATATCATGTGGGCATATAAAAGTTAAAATGGTGTATGATGATTAAAAACATCAAAACCTAACTTTACTTCACTTTCTTAAAGAAGTTTGGAATGGAAGATTGCAAACCTATGAGTGCTTCTATGGTTACAAGTTGTCATTTGAGCAAAGATGATGAGTCTCCCCTAGCTAATCAAACATGATATAGATCTATGATTAGAAGCTTGTTTTATTTAACTATTTCAAGACCTGATATCATGCATGTGGTATATTTGGTTGCAAAATTTCAAGCTAATCCTAAAGAAACTCATGTGAACACAGTCAAGAGAATCTTCAAATACTTGAAGAGCACTCCAAACTATGGATTATGGTATCCAAAAGGTAATTTATTTTATTGGAATTCATACACTGATATTGATTGGGCTAGTTGTGTTGATGATCAAAGGAGTGCTAGTGGTGGTGCTTTCTTTTTAGGAATCGGATTGGTTTCATGGCATAGTAAGAAGCAAGATTCAGTATCCTTGTCAACAACAGAAGCAAAGTATATTGCTACAACATATTTTTGTACTCAAGTGTTGTGGATGAAGTAAAATTTGAAGGATATATTAAGATAAAGTATGATGAGCCTATTCCAATTCTGTGTGATAACACAAGTTCAATCAATATTTCCAAGAATCCAGTGATGCATTCTAGAACCAAGCACATATTAATTAGGTATCACTTTCTTAGAGAGAAGGTTGCAGATAAAGAAGTTGCATTGGAGTATGTACCTACAAAGGATCATACTATAGACATTATCACAAAGGCACTTGCAAAGGATACATTTGAGTATATTCGACAAAAGTTAGGGGTAAGTTCCCCTCCTTCTCACTAGATGCATAGTTAGTGCATCTATCTAGGGGGAGTACTTCAAGACATATCTTTTTTCCTGGACTAATGGCGGAGGGGGAGTATGTAGTGGTTGTTACTAACAAGGGGAACCTATAAGTTGTTTCAAAAAGGAGAGAATGGACATCAAAGGGGGAGAGTTTGAAGAGGAGAAATTATGCTTGAAAAGAAAAAGAAAGTTCATTTTCCCTTTATCCTTGATGTCAAAGGGGAAGAGCGAAATGTGCGCCTAAGGGAGAGAGAGATTGTACACCAAAGTGGTCTGAGGATGGTTTTTCCATCAATGACAAAGGGGGATATTTTTGTAGCTTGATAAGCTTGGTTGTCATTCATATCAAAATTATGTTTGAGATTATTGTAGTTTGGTTGTCATTCATGTCAAAAGAGAGTTGCAATCTAACTATTTGGTTGTTAGAGTCTTTGAGAAATACTCCAAATTTCTTCGTCAATCATGCTTTTCTCTTGTGGTTTGGAAAGTGGCTTTATGATGTGTCAAGACATGTGTGATCCAAGTTTCAATTTATTTGGGTTTCAAAAAGATTTGTTTATGAGTGATAGTTTGAAGATTGTGTTATTTCTTTTAAGATGCTTTCAAAGGTGTGCTGGCGTAACAACTAACACCTCTGGAGTGCAAGTTGGTTTGGATAGCTATGCACACTACGCAATGAGTTCTCTTCAAATTAGAAGGGGAAGATCCCTCGTTGTGCTAGACAAAAATGCTTGAAAAGGGAAATAAAATAAACTATATCCTATCTTTTTGTCTCAGTTGTAAGAGGTATAAGGCTTTGAAGAAAACTCTATACGTTGCAGCTAAGTATTTTATGGTTTCGCAGATCATTAACTACAACTAAGCTAACTACTTTAAATCTATCCAGTTTCCTCAAGAAAATAGAGCATGAGGAAATGGAGCAGGAATGATTATTTGATGATAAACAAGTACAGATTCTCAACTTCAAGGCAAGGTGGCACATCTATCAGCTCAATCTAAACAAGTTTATTATTCACACACATCTCACGATAAACAAGAACAGATTCTCAACTTGAAGGCAAGGTAGCACATCTATCAGCTCAATCTGAACAAGTTTATTGAACACAAAACATGATCAATCTAATTAAGGAAAGAATTCACCATCATAATTGCATGAAACCCAAGTGGCATAACAATTCATCATAAAATTAAATACTCATGAATAGATACAGAACGAGCAATATTGAAGGCAAGGTAGGCACAACATATATTTCTCTCTCGTGCAAAAGTTATGTACAAATGAGAAAAATCTCTTATTTATAGACATCAAAAGGTGTAGCGAACCCTAAAATCACCTTGAGTCAACTAGAGTCTTGCAATGCATGCAAGATTTTATTGCTAAACCCTAACAAAGCAAACTATACAGTTAACTGGAAAGTTACCATCAATTAACCGGTACAACTAATCTAAATGGACAATGTGCAAGATGCACG
This sequence comes from Sequoia sempervirens, assembly GCA_007258455.2. Lineage (NCBI taxonomy): Eukaryota > Viridiplantae > Streptophyta > Pinopsida > Cupressales > Cupressaceae > Sequoia > Sequoia sempervirens. Next base: position 50,233 of record VDFB02284867.1, read on the forward strand.
TCCTTATTGAAAGCAAAGTTAACTAGAACATTACCCTCAGTTAACTGAAAACCCTAATCCTAACTCCTACGAAGATAATTCCAAGGAAGAGATATGCATGTATGAAATCAGCAAGTGAACTCAAGACTAAAATTTGAGTTAACTGTTGCTCCTGACTCTATCCTCAAAACTAACTGCAAATCCCAACTGGCAGATCACTCCAAGTCATCTCGGTCGAACACCTCGACCAAGAATTCATCAATCACTCTATCCTCTGACACTTTAAAGTTGTCCAAAACAATAATCTGCTTCTTCAATTCCTTGCCACCCTCCTTGATCGTATGCATGCATTCTCTGACATCCTCAGCCACCTTCTTGAAACTAGCTGAAATCACTGAAATATTCTCCAATTTAGACGCCACAGGATTTCCTTCAAGATTATCACAAATCAGCTTTTTCAAACTCAGCTTGCACAACATTCAGTCCAATATATGTGCCATCCTCAAGAAGGTGATGACACAGGATCTGAACAACAAAGCCATTGACGAGTGCAAGAGCTCCAACAACATTATCTTTTAGTGAAAATAACTTGGTAGAGATCTTTTCACATGTCTCCATTTTGAAAAGGTGCCACTCTTTCCAAGTGAAAACCTTCTCTTTGTCGTCATCAATCTCCAAAGCATCATATGCAATAGACAACTAAGATATAAGAATTTGATCCTTGGCTATACTCTCTACAACTAAAATCTCGAGCAGCTAGATCCCTTGACGAAGTTTATGTGCATCACTCCTCAACTGATATAAATCCATAAGAAGATGTCAACCTGTAACAATGAAGCTTTCAATCCAGTTGTCCAGATTTTTGCCATGACTGACTAACTGATCCAACTTTCATTGTTCTGCAGGTGTATTATGTGGAAGAACAGGCGCTCTACTTGGATTTCCATGAACAAGATCAAAGATATATTGTCAAAGTTGACTATTCTCAGCTTTAAGTAGTGCTTTATCCTCTTTGTCCTTCATGATGCATTCTTCAAGATTATTGGTGACAATCTTAAGAAGGCTCACGTCTGTCTCTCGAGTGGTCCTGCCAAGATTTGCCTTGGTGAAAATAAAATCACCGACTTCAACCTCATCTACGCTCTTACCCTCTGGAGGAGTAGCAACCTCTATAATAATCTCTGACTTTGAAGTCTTCTCGATATGCACCTGCTTCTTGATTTTATTGTTCGACCTCTTCTAATAAGGTTCACCGAACTCAAATAAATCAAGGTTATATGAAGGTTCTCGCCTCTGTCTCCCCAAAGTTCTCTCGAGCCAACAAGATTGAATAATATTATCAATTCGAGGAGAGAGTGTCCCTGATGTATCAACCTGTGGTGGGTCAGTTGTCTCTGATTCTACTCAAACTAGTATTTTAGGCTCTAAATCTATATCAATAAGATGCACATGTGGTGAACTAGGAGGCAAAATACGTGGCTCAGCCTGAATGACTGTCTCCACTAGGATCTTAGGTGCATTCTCTACTTGCTTTTGCTTCCTTTTACCAGTAGTCCTCCCTCTCGTGTTTCCACTAAGTCTAACCCCTATAGGTGGCGTCAAGATAGCCTTGACCTGAGACCTTGACCTTGAAGTAGAAGGCAATGAAGAAAAACCCATTGGCAGCTCTGTAACAGGAACTGACTTTCGCCTTCATTTACTCTCCAAGAACTACTTGATGGTCTTGATAATTGATCTAGACACGTCTTCAATAGAAGTATTCTCCTTAGCATACCAATCTAGTGAGCGAAGTTGCTACCGAGCAACTTGATCCTTGACATACGAATTGAGCAGAACCTCTCCATCATCATCTGATAGACCGTCAACATCCTCTAATAGGTAATCATAGAGCTGAGTAATAGTGAGTCTACAATAGTGATGATGACGAACCTCGAATTCATCCTCGCAATTAGCCCAGAAGTCTTCAAGTGTTGGCTTATGTGCAATCCCTCGCTCCAACCTGGTTGCGTATTGACCCAAAAGATCATAGGAATGCCTCTCAGTATGAGAATTGAGTTTGAATTTCTCCATCTCAGTTGACATATACCTGGCATCTGCCACATTTCTGCATGTGAAAATACCCAATCCAAACAGAAAGGAAACTGCAGACTTATGACGATTGCGAAGAAAGGAGTGAATGTGTTGAACTTGTTTGAAGGGTACCTTGGTAACATTAGAGGCTCTCCAACGTATCCATAAACCCAAATGTATGTAAAAGTAGGGAATTGGATAAACCAATCCGCCCAAGTCTCCATCGCTGATTTTTCCTCCGCAGAAATCTGGATATGCATTTCATTGTCAAGATCTTTGACTGTCTTCATGGAAAAGTGATCATTCACTACTCAGAAATCCTGTTCAGCTTTAGAAAATTCCAACTAAGAGTAGTACTCATGAACACGCTGAACACCAAGAGTCCTATTAGTTTTTAGGTGTCTATAGCTGCCTTGAGATGCAACTAAGTAGACCAAGACACCATGTGAAACTCATGAAACTTGAGAAATACAATAATCTGTTGATATAGGCAATCGTTGATCAACATGGCCCAGTCAAAATTTTATGTGCCATCAACGATCCTGGAAATGATGTAAAACATCCATGTTCAGAAAGTACTAGCATCTTCTTGACCTGTAACTCGATTGAGTAGAGTTATCAAAAAAGCAACCTCGTCCTTAAATTCACCACGACCAACCTTTTTAGGCATATTAGTCTTCTGAACCTTCAACCATCTCTGAGCAACCTTTCTCTATGAACGTTCTTGATCTCCATCCCATATCTTCTCACAGGCCTCAATAACCATAGTGAAACTATTTGAACGAGAAGGAATAGAAAAGCATTTCTCTACATCCTTTGGCTTAAGACTGCAGATAACTCTCCCATCAACTGATCTGATTTTTCGTGAAGACGAGTCGTAATGCTTGATGCAAGCAAAAACAAACTCGAGATCAAAAGTCGTGACGGGAATAGATGTTGCTGCCAGCAACCCGGAACGTTCAAAATTTCTTCAATGTATTGCTGCTAATGTCCTCCAAACTGCTCAGGTTAACTACTGGATAGACATGACCTAAGCTTGTGTCTGAATTTTTAACAAAATCATGCATAAGGACTGATTTGGTTTTATAATCTATGAGATTGAACTGCATTTTGAAAATGAGGACTTTTTACTGTGAAGTTGAATATATTCGGACAACTTTCCGGAAAGGCTGAAAATCTTTGGACAAGGCTAAAAATAGCTTATGGCAGGAAAAAAAATTGGATTTTTTCTAAAACGTGAGTTTTGTACAGAATCAAATTCTAAGACAACCCAGATCAATAAAAATTCAAAAAATTAAGGTTTAGCAAGGCATGCAAAGTTTTTTTAGTCGAGGAAAGTACTAGTTCTAGAACTCACTCGGGGCAATTTTTCTCGAGAAAATCTGGAACATGGGTTTTATTCAGAATGGAAATTTAAGGAAACCCAGATAGCTCAATTTTCAAGAAGATGTGTTTCAGACCCACGTGCAAAGAGATTCTCAAAAAAAAGCACAGAGCTTTAGAATAAAAGCTACGGGGCAATTTTCTCGGAAAAATTTAAGACATGGGTTTTAATGCTGATGTTGAAGTATGTGAACCCAGATGATCAAACTCTGAAAATTTGTTGATTTTATTTGACATGCGTAGAAAGTACCTAAGATAAGAAATAGAAGAAATAAGACAGAAGAAAGAAGGTTTTATTTGTTCTGCTTCTGTAGAATTCTCCTATCTCTTACTTGGATTTGATGTAACCTGCATGAAAATTAAAAAAAAACTCTAGAATATTCTTCCTCTGAACAAACTGAATCTGTTGCTATGAAGAACACTGAAATCTGACACCTGTAGCACCTTCAAATCATTGTTTTCTCAAGAAAAATGTATTTCTCTTTGCTTGGGATGAAGAATAATGGACGCCTAAGTCTAAATAAATAGAATTTCATCACCAAAATTGTGATAAATGCATGCAAACCTAAAAATGGTGCTTGGCTTGTGATTGGACCTCAAAAATCCATGCCTAGCCTATGATTGGCTCTTAAAACAGTTAACTGATGATCAAAATGCCCTAAATAAAGTGCCATGCTTTCAGACTTCAATTAAAAATCCTAACTAGGGCACCATGCTTTGAGACTTCAGTTGAAATTTGAGAACTCCAGTTGAAAAATCCTAACTAAGGCGCCATCTTTGAGAACTCCAATTGAAAAATCCTAATTAAGGCACAATCTTTGAGAACTTAAGATAAACCTTGACATGCGCCATGCATTAAAGCTTTAGTTAATTTTTGACATGCACTTCAGTTAAGTGGACATGCAAATCAGTAATTCAACATGCAAAGCTAGTTAACTGGATATGCAAATCAGTTAACTCAACATGCAAAACTGAAAAAGCACTTGACATGCCTTGAGGAGATGACAACCCAGAAATCGTTCTCTTCAACTGAAAGTCAAAATTCAAATATTCAAATAATATTTAAAATTCCTCTTTTAGGCGCACATGTGATTTTAAGTTTGAAAAATCAACTTAGGCTTTTGGCATTTTTCTCCAGACTTAACCATTTTTTATGAAAACTGGATTTTGAACCTCTCCAAGGCCTCTATTCAATCCTTGACATTGGTTGACTGACCTCATTGATTGACTGGTTGACAGTTGTATTGCAGAGCAGGACAAAAACTAATCAAAAGACTCCTTGAGACTGCAAAGGATAAAAGTAAGATCTGAGGGCTCAAAAATCCAAGCGCCTTTTGCAAAAGTTGTGCTTTTTCTCAAACTTAGCCAAACTTTCTCCATCTTCATCTCGTACAAAAGGAAAACTGAATCCTCCATAACTTTTGTCTGACAAAGTTTCAGGATTGGATAACTGGATCACTGCGGAGCTAACTTCATTCCACACAACAGTTCCAAGACAACATTTCTTCAAATTCCAACATCTAAGGGTTGAAAAACAAGGGTGCCTTTTTGAAAAGGTGCTCTTTTTACTCTAGAGATGGCCATTTTCTCAACTGGCCAAAATATCACTAAACCTCTGACTTCAGGCTAACAAGTCAACTTCTGACCTGACGAAGACAAGCAACGGAGAGATGAATGCAACACGGATAGGATGAAAATATGAGATCACTAAAAAGAAGGCATTAAAGGCTCCAAAATCTCAAGCGCCCTTTTGAAAAGGTGCTCTTTTTGCTTTTTCCTTGATATTTTGACCAAGATTTAACCTTGAGTTTGACCTCTGGCTTTAGGCAATTCAACAACTCAAATTCACCCGTTAACGAATGCATTGTGAAGCCTAAGCAGATGTGAGACAAACATCCTAGGTGGAATTTAATCAAAAACCTTCATTTGACCCCTCAAAAAGATGGGCGCCTTTCTCAAAAGTTGCTCTTTTCCCTCCAGTGTTAGTCATTATTTTGTTCTTCTCATTTTCCGTTGTATCTCCTGTAACTTGAGCTAAACACGTCCATTTGATAGGCTTGATAGCTCGTTACGAAGCTGACATGATGTCAGACAAATGTTTTCTGGATGTAACAAACCCTAAAAACTGGATCTAAGCCCCTAAAAGATAGGGCGCCTTTTTGAAAAGGTGCTCCCCTCTCCAGAGTTAGAAAAATTTGATGATTTTCCTTCAAATTTTCACTTTTCTCAAAACTCCTCAGTATCAGACTGACATGAAACTGGCATAAGCTTCATATTCAAAAAGCCCAAAAATCACCTTCTGACATCACTTTAACAAGGTTAAGACTATATTTAGCAAAATGCCTTAGTGAAGCAAAAAATTTGGTTTGGGTACAACATTAGGCTCTGTCTGGTGACCATGTCGGATACTTACGGCATAGGAGATCCCTAGAATCTTTGTGTCTTTGTGGACTAGTGACTTATTAGTTGGGCATATGGAGTCAGGACTTCCCTAATCACCTAAACAAGACTACCTAATCACCTAAAACATGACATAACATCACAGAACGGGGAAAAACAAAACGACATAACGATAAAACATAAAAATTACTTATAAAAATTACTTATAAAAATTTACAAAGAGTCACTCCTCCCCCGGAGGGTTGAAGTGTTTGAGATATTTCCTGCAATGAGGAAGCGGGAAGAGCCTTCCATCCGAATATGAGAGAATGTATGTGTTTTCTCCTGCAAATTCATGAATCTAAAAGGGTCCTAACCATAAGGAATCAAATTTATCATGCATTCCTTTAGGTTCGTGCCTTTTTTCCCAAAAAAGGACTTGATCTCCAACTTCGAAGTCTCTCTGATGAGCCTTCTTGTCAAAAATCTTCTTCACTCGTTCTTGGTGCTGAGTGATTTTATCAACAACCTCTATTCTTCTTCTTGAAGCTTCATCAAGAGTAGCATATGCTTCTGAATAGGATCTTTGAACTCCTCATCCTCCAAAGTAGATGCCAACTGTAAAGCGGACAACTCCAAGGTAATGGGAAAAATAGCTTTTGTACCATACAAAAGTATGAAAGGCGAGGTTCCAATAGCTCTTTTAGGAGTTATACTCATCCCAAAGAGCGTCATATAACTTGGTATGCCAAGCTTGCTGATTTGACTCAACTAACTTGCGTACAATTGTAACAATGTTCTTATTTGATGATTCGGCCTGTCCATTACCCTGAGGATAATAATCTGAGGAATGTGACAACATGATGTTGTGATCAAAACAAAAAACTCAAAATCTCCTCAGACGAGAAGCATGTTGCATTATTAGCCACAATTTTCTGAGGCACTCCGAAGCAAAAAATGATATTCTCCTTCAAAAAGTTGCAAACGACTTCGGATGTAGTTCGTTTGGTAGGAACTGCCTCAACCCACTTCATAAAATAATTTGTCATTGTAAGGACATAAACATTCCCCTTACTGGAACTTGGATTGACAAGTCCTATAAAATCAATACCCCATTGCTGAAATGGAGCATCAATGATAACTGGCCTGAGTGGAAAAGATGCCAATTTCACTTTTCCAACAAACTGCTGACATAGCTGACACTTGTACACCCAATCATATACATCACAAAACATAGTTGGCCAATAAAACTATGCTCGCAGAATCTTGAATGCAGTGACCCTTGATGAAAAGTGTCCTCTGCATGCTTGATTATGAAAAGCTTCCAACAATCTCTATTGTTGGTACTTTCTAACACATAAAAGGAAAGTTCCATCAATGCCACACTTGTAGAGAATGTTGTTAACAAGCACAAAATTTTGTGCTTTCAATTTCAGTGTTCTTTTTTGTTGTTTGTCCATGTGACGTGGACATTCTCCATACGTTGAATAATACCACAAAGGTGTGTACCATTCTTCTGCAGAATCAACAAGTAGGACCAATGGAAGGTCCTCTTCAATTACTTGTTTTGGACCAATTACACCATTGCTCTGGAGTTTACGATCTCTGTCCTCTGCCAATAAATGACAAAGACCTTTCCCACAAACAAGCTTGGTCAGCTTGATCTCTAGATCATATTCTTGAACTTTCGCGATCCAGTTCCCTCTCTTTGTGCCCATCTCCTATTGGGTTAGCACACTTTTGACTGCTAGAGCGGTGACATACACCATTGTATGAGAATTCAAGAGATAAAACCTAAAATTCTTGGCAGCTCTGATGACAACATAAGCGTTCTTCTCAATATGAGAATAGCGCATCTCAGCATCCTTAAAGTTAGAACTCATGCAAGCAATAGGAGATTCTCCTTCTTCATCGAGCTTTTGTGTTAGAATAGCAGACAATGAGTGTTCTAACTCATAGTAGTAACGGATTAAATCCTTCTAAAAATTAGGCCGAACCAACACTGGTGCGTTAGCAATAGCTTCTTTGATTTTAGTAAAGGCTTGTTTTCCTTCATTCATCCACATAAAAGTAGACATCTTCTTCATCATTGTTGAAATATCCTTGGTCAGCTCTGAGAAATCTAGTACAAACCTTCAGATAAAATTGACTTTACTGAAAAAGGAATGCACCTGCATTTTATTTGTTGGAAGAGATAGGCTCCAGATTGAATCTACCCGATTTGGGTCAATTCTGGTCCCTTCTTTGGAAACAATATGGCCAAGTAACTTGCCCTTTATCACCACAAAGATGGTCTTCTTCGGATTCAAAGATATCTTGTGATACCTACATCTTTCAAAAACTTTCACGAGATGTGAAAAGTGATCATCCCATTTATCTAAGAAAACAGTTAAGTCATCAAGGTAGATGACTATGATCTTATTCCTAAGATCCCCAAACACTAAATCCATGGCCCTTTGAAAAGTAGCACCGGTGTTGATAAGACCAAAAGGCATCCTTTCATAAGAAAACGTCCCCCACAACGTGGTGAAAATTGTCTTAATTTGATCCTCTTCAGCCATTGCAATTTTATTGTAGCCAAAAAAACCATCAAGAAGTGATAGCATCTCTGATTCGGTAACTGTCTGCAAAGTATGCTCCATGATAGGTAAGGGATAATTGTCCTTTAAGGATGATTGATTCAAATTCCTGAAATCAATGCAAATTCCGATTTCACCGTTCTTCTTGCGCATAGGAACAATGGTTGACACCCAGGTGGAGTGATGAATAGGAAATATTATTCTCAAGTCCACCATCTTCTGAATTTCCGCGTAGATAGTATCCTGAATTTGCAGATTGTAATGTCTCAGTTTCTGCCTGAAAGGCTTAACATCAGACTTCAGCGGAATTGTGTGAGACAATTATATGGGTGTGAAGACTTTCAAATCTTCGTACGACTAGGTGAATACATCCTTGTACTTCTTGAACAAGGCGATAAACCTCTCAGTCTCTTCACGAGTACAACACTTGCCTAAATTCACAAACTGAGGCTTGCCTTCAGTACCTATGTTGACTTGATTATATTTTGATGAAGTATTAACCCCTGACCTTTTCTAATCTTGACTGTAACGATCATGTCTGTCAAAAATATCCTCTAAAGATACAAAACCCTTAGGAATCTGATTTCCTTTTAATTGTATGATTCCAGATTCTGTAGCCAAGGAGTCTTCAACAATTGACTCCCTGAAAGGAATAGAACTACCTTCAAAGAACAATTCTTTGTAATTTTCTCCCATGACGAGAAATTCTTCAATATCATCATCATCATCAAAGACTTTCCAGTTGTCTGAGTTATCAAGAACAGTTGGTCTATGGATTAGCTCAATAGCAAATGAATTCTGACAAAAGTCAGAGTTTGGCATGAAAAGAGCAGCTGAAACCGCAATTGCATCAGCTTTGCTATTGTCCATTCTCAAAATATATTTGATGTTAAATGCATCAAACCAGTTGATTGCATTCCACACCCTCTGCCTGTAGTTTTGAAGGAAATTCTTTCTTACGTGAAACTGCTCTCTGACCTGCTTAACGATCAGCTCTGCATCTCCTTCAACTTGAAGCAGCTTGATCCCCATATCCTTCGCGTTTTTGAGACCTAATAAAAGCACCTCATATTTAGCAGTATTATTGGTGCAGTCAAATTGCAACCTATATGCAAAAGGATATAGATGACCTTTGGGAGAGATAATCACTACTCCCGCTCCTGAGCCTAATGTCAAACAACTGTCGTCAAACTGCATCGTCCACATCTTAGATTCTTCATTTGAAAATTCTATGGAAAGTGCAATATTCTAACAATCCTCAGTCACCTCTGACACCATAGCATATGTGCCCGGGCATGTGTCTTGATACAACACTTAAGCATGTGGGTCCTAGGACTTCACCACTGTGAATTTTGACTATGCCTCCTGCTCCAGCTTAAATGTGCTTTTCTTCAATGGAATTGTCACGAACGTCCAATCCATCTGAATTTCTCCTTCGAGATCTTTGCAGAAACTTCTACTAAGTAACATCCCATAGCTGGTAGGAATATCAGCCACCAAGATGGTCATCATGATATTTTTCTCTGGACATGACGCTAACCTTACTTGTGCATCTTTGAGTTGACCAACTAACGACACCGGCTTGGACTCAAGTGAGTAACACTTTCCTTGAGTACGGGTGCATGAAAGTACCAACGCATTCATAATTTGTAAAGGCATAATGTTGTTAGAAGCTCCGTTGTCAATTGTACAATTGCTCAGCTTCAAACCTCCTATATATAAAGATATATAGAATGGTTTGGGCTTCTCTTCTGCAAGAACGGAGGATTGTAGTAATGTCTGCTGGGTAGCAGTCTTCTTTTTCACAACCTTCAAAATTCTATCCAGCTACTCTGCTTGATTCTTGTAAATATTCTAGTTGAGAGATCTGTACCTTCATCTTCATCATAGAAGACACGATGTCAAAACTTGTTGAAGATGTATCTAAAGCAGTTGGAAAGATTTTTTCTTGTGAAGGTTTAAGATTGGAAGTCGAAGCTACTTCCTTTTCTTTTGTATTTAAATTATGCTTCTCTTCTTCCTCCTTTTGTGCCTTGAAATGTTGAGCATGTGTGAACATAGGTGAGGTGATATTTTCATGATTCACCACAAGAGAAAAATGGCGATATTCTTCTTGTTCATCATTTACGGGTTTTCGATCAAAGTATCCCGTTGCGGAGTCACCATCAAAGTCATTTATCTGTGAAGAGACGACGTTTGAACTAGAAGGTATGAAACCTGAACTAGGAGCAGAATCGGAAAATCCCATGAGCTTATTCATTCTTTGATTTTCTGAACAAGTAGTACCGATGTGCTCAACTGAATCATGGAACGTGCAAAAGACTGTGGCCTTTTCAACTTCATTATTTTGTCTCGGTTATCCTTGCAAAAACTTGGACTTATAATTATTGTATGGCTGAAAGTTATTTCTTCTTGGCTTGTACAGTTGTTGTGGTTGAAATGGTGGTGATGTGGGCAAGGTTGGTTTCCCTTGAGGAGGTGACTATCTTTTCAATATTGTCACCTCATTTGCCACCTTCTGTAGCAATGGATCAGTCAATGCTTGTACGAGTGGTCTGATCAAATCATCTTTCATCTTTCCTGTTGTAATCATGTTATCTTCGAGCTTGATTGCTTCTTCTTGAAGGAGCTATAGACTATCTTCTTCACCTATCTTCAAGAAAAAGGAAATTTTTGACGGCAGCGCATTGATGAAAGAACTCATCAGAATTTCATCAGATGGATTCAAGGTGTGAGTTAGACATGTAACAAGGCAATTAAACCTGGCCATGAATTCCCTCATCGATTCATGCTTCTCCATCTTTCAATTTGAGAGTTGCACAAAAAGTCTATGACTGTCTCCGGCAGGTTTGAATCTTGCCAAGAACTTCTCACTCATGGTTGCCCAACTAGTGATGATGCATGGTTCAAGATTATTGAACAAGTCTATTGTGTTGTTCTCAAGAGTCTCCACAAAAAGACGTATGGCAATGTCCTCATGTGCAACATGCAAAACGGAACAAGCTGTTGTGAATGCTAATAGATGTTCATCTGGATGTCTGGAACCATCGCCATGAAATCTCGGGAAAAACTTGCACAAACCCTTGGGTAGTTCATGGTGTCCTTGTAAATCTAATGGTCCAATATTGTTTCCCCAAGGAAAAGGGGTTGGACGTCTTGCATTTCTTCCATTTTGACCGTTGTGATTGTTGTTATTATTATCTCCCATTTCTTCTACTGGAATGGGGATATCTTCTCCTAAAATTTCTCCTTCAATAAATTGATCAGGAGCTTCTTGAAAGACAGGATCTGGCTCGATGAGAGGATTTCCTCTCCTTCTTCTTGTATAAACATGGTACGCCAGGATGCTTAATTCCACGCGAGAGGTGGCAAGACTGGTCTACCTGCTGCAAGATCTGCTTTCTCTTCTTCTTTATCCAGAGTTGTAGCCGCATTTCTCCACTAAGTGGTAGATGTATGATTTTCAAAGATAAAAGTGTGCAAACTACTGATGATATCTGACTGCTCTGCTTTGATGAAAACTAGATTCGGCTGAATAATAGGTGGAATTAGTGCTAGTTGTTGTATTGGAGCAGTAGGATGCCAGATAGTCATTTTTGTGTCATAAAGTATAAGCTTTATGAAGTTTTCTATGCCTTGTGCCCCACGGTGGGTGCCAAAAAACTATTAGTGTAACAACTAACACCTCTGGAGTGCAAGTTGGTACGGAGAACTATGCACACTACGCAATGAGTACTCTTCAAATTAGGAGGGGAAGCTCCCTTGTTGTGCCAGAAAAAAATGCTTGAAAAGGGAAATAAAAAAAACTATATCTTATCTTTTTGTCTCAGCTATAAGAGGTACAAGGATTTCAAGAAAACCCTATACGTTGCAGCTAAGTATTTTCTGGTTTCGCAGATCATTAACTACAACTAAGCTAACTACTTTAAATCTATCCAGTTTCCTCAAGAAAATTGAGCATGAGGAAATGGAGTAGCAATGATTATTTGATGATAAACAAGTACAGATTCTCAATTGAAGGCAAGGTGGCACATCTATCAGCTCAATCTAAACAAGTTTATTATTCAAACACATCTCACGATAAAAAAGAACAAATTCTCAACTTCAAGGCAAGGTAGCACATCTATCAGCTCAATCTAAACAAGTTTATTGAACACAAAACATGATCAATCTAATTAAGGAAAGAATTCACCATCATAATTGCATGAAACCCAAGTGGCATAACAATTCATCATAACAATAAATACTCATGAACAGGTACAGAACGAGAAATATTGAAGACAAGGTAGGCACAACATATATTTCTCTCTCATGCAAAATTTATGTACAAATGAGCAAAAGCTCTTATTTATACACATCAAAAGGTGTAGGGAACCCTAAAATCACCTTGAGTCAACTACAGTCTTACAATGCATGCAAGCTTTTATTGCTAAACCCTAACAAATCAAACTATACAATTAATTGGAAAGTTATCATCAGTTAACTGGTACATCTAATCTAAATGGAAAATGTGCAAGCATGCACATCCTTATTGAAAGCAAAGTTAACTAGAACACTACCCTTAATTAACTGAAAACCCTAATCCTAACTCCTGCGAAGATAATTCCAAGGAAGAGATATGCATATATGAAATCAACAAGTGAACTCAAGACTGAAAATCGAGTTAAATGTTGCTCCTGACTCTATCCTCGAAACTAACTACAGATCCCAACTGGCAGATCACTCCAAGTCATCTCGGTCCAACACCTCGACCAAGGATTCATCAATCACTCTGTCCTCTGGAACTTTAACGTTGTCCAAAACAATAATCTGCTTCTTCAATTCCTTGTCACCCTCCTTGATCGTATGCATGCATTCTCTGACATCCTCAGCCGCCTTCTTGAAACTAGCTGAAATCACTGAAATGTTCTCCAGTTTAGACGCCACAGGATCTCCTTCAAGATTATCACGAATCAGCCTTTCAAACTCAGCTTGCACTACATTCAGTCCAATATACATGCCATCCTCAAGAAGGTAATGACATGGGATCTGAACAACCAAGCCACTGACGAATGCAAGAGCTGCAACAATGTTATCTTTTAGTGAAAATAAATTGGTAGAGATCTTTTCACATGTCTCCATTTTCAAAAGGTGTTTCTCTTTCCAAGTGAAAACCTTCTCTCTGTCTTCATAAATATCCAAAGCATCATATGCAACAGACAATTGAGATATAAGAATTTGATCCCTCGCTATACTCTCTACAACTAAAATCTCGAGCAACTGGATCCCTTGATGAAGTTTATGTGCATCACTCCTCAACTGATATAAATCCATAAGAAGATGTCGACCTCTAACAATGAATCTTTCAATCCATTTGTCCAAAATTCTGCCATGAATGACTAACTGATCCAACTTTCGTTGTTTTGTAGGTGTATTATGTTCAAGAACAGGCGCTCTACTTGGATTTCCATGCACAAGATCAGAGATATATTGTCGAAGTTGACTATTCTCAGCTTTAAGCAGTTCTTTATTCTCTCTATCCTTCATGATGCTTTCTTCAATATTATTGGTGACAATCTTGAGAAGCCTCACGTCTATCTCCCGAGTGGTCTTGCTAAGATTTTCCTTGGTGAAAGAAAAATCACCGACTTCAACCTCATCTAGGCTCTTACCCTCTGGAGGAGTAGCAACCTTTATAACAATCTCTGACTCTGGAGTCTTCTTGATATCCACCTGCTTCTTGATTTTCTTGTTCGACCTCTTCTGATAAGGTTCACCAAACTCAGATAAATCAAGGTTATATGAAGGTTCTCGCCTCTGTCTCCCCAAAGTTCTCTCGAGCCAACAAGACTGAATAATATTATCAATTAGAGGAGAGAGTGTCCTTGACGTATCAACCTGTGGTGTGTCGGTTGTCTCTTATTCTACTCGAACTAGTATTTCAGGCTATGAATCTATATCAATAAGATGCACACATGGTGAACTAGAAGGCGAAATACGTGGCTTAGCCTGAATGACTGTCTCCACTAGGATCTCAGACACATTATCTACTTGCTTCTGCTTCCTTTTACCATTAGTCCTCCCTCTCGTGTTAACACTGAGTCTATCCCCTTCAGGTGGCGTCAAGATAGCCTTGACCCGAGGCCTTGACCTTGAAGTAGAAGGAAATGAAGAAAAACCCACTGGTGGCTCTATAACAGGAACTGACTTTCGCCTTCGTTTACTCTCCAAGAATTGCTTGTTGGTCTTGATAACTAATCTAGACACATCTTCAATAGAAGTATTCTCCTTAGCATACCAATCTGGTGAGCGAAGTGGATGCTGAGCAACATGATCCTTTACATATGAATTGAGCAGAACCTCTCCATCATCATCCAATAGACCGTCAACATCCTCTAATAGGTAATCAGAGAGCTGAGTAATAGTGAGTCTACAATAGTGACGATGACAAACCTCGAATTCATCCTCGCAATTACCCAAAAATTCTTCAAGTGTTGGCTTATGTGCAATCCCTCGCTCCAACCTGGCTGCGTATTGACCCAAAAGATCATAGGAACACCTCTCAGTATGAGACTTGAGTTTGAATTTCTCCATCTCAGTTGACATATACCTAGCATCCGCCGCATTTCTGCATGTGAAAATGCCCAATCCAAACGGAAAGGAAACTACAGACTTATGACGACTGCAAAGAAAGGAGTGAACGTGTTGAACTTGTCTATGAAATTCCATGAAAAGGATCTTGTCTGAAAGGTACCTTGGTAACATTAGAGGCTCTCCAACGTATCCATAAACCTAGATGTATGTAAAATTAGGGAATTCGATAAACCAATCCGCCCAAGTCTCCGTCGCTAATTTTTCCTCCGCATAAATCTGGATGTGCATTTCATTATCAAGATCTCTTACTGTCTTCATGGAAAAGTGATCATTCACTGCTCGAAAATTCTGTTTAGCTTTAGAAAATTCTAACTGAGAGTAGTACTCGTGAACATGCTAAACACCAAGAGTCCTGTTAGTTTTTAGGTGTCTATAGCTGCCTTGAGATGCAACTAAGTAGACCAAGTAAGACACCATGTGAAACTCATGAAACTTGAGAAATCTAGTAATCTGCTGATGTAGGCAATCGTTGATCAACATGGCCCATTCAAAATGTTTTGTGCCATCAAGCATCTTGGAAATGATGTAAAACATCCATGGTTGGAAAGTACTAGCATCTTCTTGACCTGTAACTCGATTGAGTAGAGTTATCAAAACAGCAACCTCATCCTTGAATTCACCACGACCAACCTTTTTAGGCGCATTAGTCTTCTGAACCTTCAACCATCTCTAAGCAACCTTTCTTTGTGAACGTTTGTGATCTCCATCCCATATCTTCTCACAGGCCTCAATAACCACAGTGAAACTATCTGAACGAGAAGGAATAGCAAAGCATTTCTCTACATCCTTTGGCTTAAGACTGTAGATGACTCTCCCATCAGCTGATCTGATTTGTCGTGAAGACGAGTCGTAATGCTTGATGCAAGAAAAAACAAACTCGAGATCGAAAGCGGTAATGGGAATAGATGTTGTTGCCAGCAACCCGGAACATTCAAGATTCTTCAATGTATTGCTGCTAACGCCCTCCGAACTGCTCAGGTTAACTACCAGATAGACATGACCTAAGTCTGTGTCTAAATTTTTAACAAAATCATGCATAAGGACTGATTTGGTTTTATAATCTATGTGATTTAACTGCATTTTGAAAATGAGGACTTTTGACTTTGAAGTTGAATATATTCAGACAATTAAGTTTTAGCAAGGCATGCAGAGGTTTTTCAGTCGAGGAAAGTACTAGTTCTAGAACTCACTCGGGGCAATTTTTCTCGAGAAAATTTGGAACATGGATTTTATGTAGAATGGAAATTTAAGGCAACCTAGATAACTCAATTTTCAAGAAGATGTGTTTCAGACCCACATGCAAAGAGATTCTCAGAAAAAAGCACAGAGCTTTAGAATAAAAGCTACGGGGCAATTTTCTCGGAAAAATCTAAGACATGGGTTTTAATGTTGATGCTGAAGTATGTGAACCCAGATGACCAAACTCTGAAAATTTGTTGATTTTCTTTGACATGTGTACAAAGTACCTAAGATGAGAAATAGAAGAAATAAGACAGAAGAAAGAAGGTTTTATTTGTTTTGCTTCTGTAGAATTTTCCTATCTCTGACTTGAATTTTATGTAACCTGCATGCAAATTGAAAAAAAAGTCTAGAATATTCTTCCTTTGAACAAACTGAATCTGTTGCTATGAAGAACACTAAAATCTGACACCTGTAGCACCTTCAAATCATTGTTTGCTCAAGAAAAATGTATTTCTCTTTGCTTGGGATGAAGAATAATCGACGCCTAAGTCTGAATAAATAGACTTTCATCACCAAAATTGTGATAAATGCATGCAAACCTAAAAATGGTGCTTGGCTTGTGATTGGACCTCAAAAATCCACACCTAGCGTATGATTGGCTCTTAAAATAGTTAACTGATGATCTAAATGCCCTAAATAAAGTGCCATGCTTTGAGACTTCAGTTAAAAATCCTAACTAGGGCGCCATGCTTTGAGACTTCAGTTGAAATTTGAGAACTCCAGTTGAAAAATCCTAAGGCGCCATCTTTGAGAACTCTAGATGAAAAATCCTAATTAAGGCGCCATCTTTGAGAACTTAAGATAAACCCTGACATGTGCCATGCATTAAAGCTTTAGTTAATTTTTGACACGCACTTCAGTTAAGTGGGCATGCAAATCAGTAATTCAACATGCAAAGCTAGTTAACTAGACATGCAAATTAGTTAACTCAACATGCAAAACTGAAAAAGCACTTGACATGCCTTGAGGAGATGACAACCCAGAATCGTTCTCTTCAACTAAAAGTCAAAATTCAAATAATATTTAAAATTCCTCTTTTAGGCACACGTGTTTTTAAGTTTGAAAAATCAACTTAGGCTTTTGGCATTTTTCTCCAGACTTAACCATTTTTTATGAAAACTGGATTTTGAACCTCTCCGGGGCTTCTGTTCAATCCCTGACACTGGCTGACCTCCCTCACCGATTGACTAGCTAATAGTTGCATTGCAGAGCAGGACAAAAACTGATCAAAAGACTCCTTGAGACTGCAAAGCATAAAACTAAGATTTGAGAGCTCAAAAATCCAACGCCCTTTGCAAAAGTTGCGCTTTTTCTCAAACTTAGCCAAACTTTCTCCATCTTCATCTCGTATGAAGGTAAAATTGAATCTTCCATAACTTTTATCTGACAAAGTTTCAGGACTGGATAACTGGATCACTGCGAAGCTGACTTCTTTCCACACAATAGTTCCAAGACAACATTTTTTCAAATTCCAACATCTAAGGGTTGAAAAACAAGGGTGCCTTTTTGAAAAGGTGCTCTTTTTACTCTAGAGATCCATTTTCTCAACTAGCCAAAATATCACTAAACCTCTGATTGCAGGTTGACAAGTCAACTTTCAGGTTGACAAGTCAACTTTTGACTTGACGGAGACAGGAAACGGAGAGATGAATGCAACATGGACGGGATGAAAATCTGAGATCACTAAAAAGAAGGCATTAAAGGCTCCAAAAGCTCAAGCGCCCTTTTGAAAAGGTGCTCTTTTTGCTTTTTCCTTGATATTTTGACCAAGATTTAACCTTGCGTTTGACCTCTGGCTTAGGAAATTCAACAACTCAAATTCACCCATTAACGAATGCATTGGGAAGCCTAGGAGATGTGAGACAAACATCCTAGGTGGCATTTAATCAAAAACCTTCATTTGACCCCTCAAAAAGATGGGCGCCTTTCTCAAAAGCTGCTCTTTTCCCTCCAGTGCCAAGTCATTTTTTTGTTCTTCTCATTTTCTGTTGTATCTCCCGTAACTCTAGCTAAACACGTATGTTTGATAGGCTTGATAGCTCATTGTGAAGCTGACCTGATGTCGGACAAATGTTTGTTGGAGGTAACAAACCCTAAAAACGGGATCTGAGCCCCTAAAAGATAAGGCACCTTTTTGAAAAGGTGCTCCCCTCTCCAAAGTTAGAAAAATTTGATGATTTTCCTTCAGATTTTCACTTTTCTCAAAACTCCTCAGTATCAGACTAACATGAAACTAACATAAGCTTCATATTCAAAAATCCCAAAAATCTCCTTCTGACATCACTTTAACAAGGTTAAGACTATATTTAGCAAAATGCCTTAGTGAAGCAAAAAAATTGGTTTAGGTACAACAAGGTGTAAAGGTTGGCTTTGAATTCCTTCGCGCTTGCATATATGGTTGTGGTTGTGCGGATCAAAAGATAATTTTTTGATGTTGTGAAGGTGTTATATCCAAAGTTTCATATCATTTTTCCTTTCATAGAGAAAGTTTGAAGTGACAGTGTCCAAGACTGTGTTGTTCGGTGATTAGTTTCAATGTTTGTTGGCTTGCACCAACTTGTTGCATGAAGTTGTGAAATGGTTGTATGAGAGTGTTCCCATGTATCATGTGATGTTTTATGTTGCTCCGCAATATTTTTCTGGTTTATCTGGAATAGGTTGTGTCCAAAATGAAGGTGTTGTTGGGTTATGCTTTTGCCTGGCCGACTAGGGTATGTTGAAGTTGTACACTGCAAGTTCATGTTTGCACAAAGTTCAAGGAGTGTTTGAAGGTGTTGTTTGGTTCATGTTGACTCATCTTGGAGAAGTGCAAGTAATGTTTAATCATTCATGTGTACCGCCTATGTTGTGATGGCTGACATGCTACAAGTTTCATATTTTCTTGTTTAAGGCCAACCTAATTTGAATGTGCGAAGCGTATGGGTGTTGTGAAGAGTGTTTTGGATCAAGTTAAGTGTGTGTTGGAATCCAAAAGGAATTTTCCTCTAAATGGTGTTATGTGTAGTCCATTTAGGTCTTTCCCTCTACATGTTTCATGTTGTTGTTTGATATTTGGTCGATCTGTAATTGTAATATCCTTGTTATTGGCCGACATATAATGTAACAAATATAATATCATGTATATATTGTAAACCTAGTTGATCTAGGTCATGTGTCAATCAAAGAGGTCGATGAGAGTGTAATGCATTATGATAATTGTATAAGCAAGTGAAAAAGAAAGTGCAGAAGTTGTAGATCTTGTTCGAATTCAATTTGATCATATCTTTGTGATAGAAGGGAAGTGAAGAGTGTGCCTAATTGTTTGTTGGAGGCAATGATCCAAAAGAAAATCTTCTTGAATGTTAAAAGCATTGAGCCAGTAAGCTATAAAGAAGACATTTGAAGACATTTACAGAAGTGACAAAGCAGAATTACAATCATCAAGAAGAGAAGGGAAAAACAAAATTGCAATCATCAAAAGATTGAGCCTAACTGTCAGTTTCAAATAGTGGAGAGACTGTCATTCTATAATCATTCTTGAGTTTGTTCTCATTTCAGGGAGTTGTAGCTTCCTTGGGTTGTAGCCCTAAAACAAAGTTTGTAGGGAGTTGTAGCTTCCTTGGGAGTGACCCTAAAACCTATTTTGAGGGAGTAGTGGCTTCCTTGGGTTGTAGCCCTAAATTAAACTTGTAATTGTTATTCAATTGTGAGGTTGGATTAGGATATAGCTCCTAGTAGCATTTCTCACCGTGGTTTTTCCCCTCTAGGGTTTTCCACGTACATCTGGTATTGTGTTGTGTTGTACATTATTTTTATCTTTCATGTTCTTGCTTATGCAGTACAATTTGAAGTTTCTTTTGTTCTGAAAGTTTTGAGATTTGAGAGAATGTTGATTCACCCCCCTCTCAGTATTCTTGTGTATATTTATCAAAGTTTTTATAAATCACTTTTATAAAATAGGAGAGTGTGTTGCAAAGAAAAGTGAGACTAATGTGACAACATAAACTTTGTACAAATTTTAATGAACATGTCCTAAGTCAAGTATGTAAATAGAAATAGAAAGCACATAAAATCACTAAACTATAGAAATATACAACACCAAATTTATGTAAAATATTTTAATGTATTAATCTTCTCAAACAATAATAGAATATTCAACACACTTCTTTTTTAATCCTACATTTGTGAACCTGTAACTCCCCATGCTTTTCCTTCATACAAACCAATACCTCAAGGTCCCAAATTATAGTAAAAAATAATATAGCCATGAGCCAAGTAGTCTACATGTAAAAGATACATCATGCCATGTGTCCGAGAGTTACATGCATTTTTTAACAAGCATCAATACTTTTTTCATACTTGAAAGTCCAATTTCATTTAAGAACAAAAACAACCTACTAAAAGATGAAATAACAACTCTCCAAATCTAAAAAAGGCTACCAACATCCTACACATAATTCAAGATATTTCATACACCTCTTACAATGTCATACATGTTTCTTATATTTCTTTTGCAACACCATAAATAGTCATAAATTCGCTTTCATTCTCTTCCACTTCATGTCAAGTGTCCAATTATATTGTCATAAGTCAAATTAAACTTCCCCACTCAATACACCTTACGAAAAATATTCAAAGTGCCTAACAATTAATATTTAATTACAAAAATGTTTCTTCCCATATGAAACATCCAAGTTTCTATTCCATAATTCTTGTAGTCACATGATATAATAATCAACTATTAAAATTAAGATAACTAACAAAAATATTTGTGTACTTAATTATTTAAGACTTCCTATCAATTTGCACAACTTTTGTAGAGGGAATAGGAAGTGGAGACTATGCCTTCTTTTTAAAGGAAGAAAACTTTGTGCCTTATTTGTTCTTTGTGATTTTGTATTATTCTTAAATTTAAAACAAAATCTTGTATTTTTGTGAGAAATGCAAATTAGTCAAATCTTTATTCATATGTTTATGGTGTATGTGGAAATTAAATTTTATTTTTTTATTTAATTTTGTATACATTTTTTTCTTTTTCTTGTTAGTTATTAAGTAATCTAGTTGATTCTATATGATTATTCCATCTAAAAATTCTTCATTTTTTTCCTTTTATATATATATATATATATATTCAAATTAAAAGTACTCAAAAAAATCTTAAAAAACCTACAAAAGAATTGCCCCTCTCAATTGTAAAAGAAATTAACTAATCTATAACAATTTCTCTCACTATTATAAGAGTCAAAGAAATAACCTAAAAAACACAATGATCTATTTGCATAATTAATGTGTTTTTATTTAAATTATTTCCATTTATAATTAAAATACTATAAATGAAGGGGATCACTTGTTGGTGTAATGGTGCAACCAAGGTTCAAATCCCCGCCTGGCCTACTAGTTGAAATATCGCTACTAGTCCCACATTGTGCTCGGAGGAATTGTGGCGGTTGATCTTGGAGGACATACAGGTGATCTTGGCGGACATGGTGACTAAGCGTGCTTGTTCCTGTAGGTGTGGGCTGCTCATGGACCCAATTTCCTGATGGTGTGTTGCTCGTGGACTGTTGTCGGACCCACACGGGTCTTTCATGCCTAGTGGTGTGTGTTGCTCGTGGACTGCTGTTGGACCAGACACGTCAAATTAGCATTATGCATATTCATCCACTCATTGAATTGATCGAATGCAACAAATCCATTCATCAGGTAAATCGGGTCAATCCAAAGGTTTAATCAAATAATACCATTTCATCTCTCATAAATCATTCAACCTTCATCTTGCATCATCCATTTAATTAAATAAATCAGGACTTTATTTAATTCAAATCCAAATCATACTTCATCCTTTTTTGAATTAAATAAATCAAATATCAAAGTCCTAAAAGTCAACTCACCTAATCATCATTAAACTAACATAATCATTAATTAATCCTGATCTAATGCTAATCTCACCCACTTGCATTCTCTAGATTTAGCCACTTGCACATATAAATCAATTTATTGATTTATTAAATCCAAGATTTTCCATCAACATGGCATTTATGGGGAATATTCCCTCAACTTTGAATTCAAAGGCAAGTTGATTTGTCCCTCCAACATTGCATTTATTGCTCATTTTCTTGTCCCCCACTTAGCATTTACTCTCAAATTTGAATTCAAATTCTCCCTCTCATGGGCACACATCCCAAATCTTGCACATGCATCAACCAATCACATGATGACAAGTGGCCTCTTCCTATTGGCCTGTTTCTTAGTCCCACATTGGTCCCTCTTCAACTCTTAGCATTTGTAAATCTTTAAATGAGAAGCTTCATCCTCAAGCAAATCCTCCACAATCTTTATGCAAAGTCACTCTCTTGGTTTGAGAACTGATTTTGCTCATCATCACTCCACCATCTTCATAGCATTTTCATCTTAAGCTTTGATCAAGGATTGGGAAAGGGTCACTAGCACATGTGACACCAATCCACTATGAGATGAAGTTGATTCATGTTGTTTGTATGCTTATTTGGTTTTTCTTGTTGTTTTAATATCTTACTTAGCATATCTAACATGTTTCATTATCTCATAGGGATGTTGAGAATTATTTTGGTTTTAAGATGCTAACCATATGCAGATTTTCACATCCACAGACCCACATGGGTCTCTCATGCCTGACGGTTCTGGGTCAGACCCTCGTGAGTCTTTCATGCTTGGAGGTTTTGCGCAATTGGTCTTAGAGTGATAAGGTTAAGACAGCTCAAGGTGTAAGGGTGTTGCATGCCGTATATTTCTAAGGATGAGGCCCTTCATCAATGTGGTCTCACTGGTTCATAGCTCCAGTCAAAAGCGTTCAGGGTGTTGCCCCTTAGCAATGTTTACCAATCAAAAAAAAAAAAATACTATAAATGAAATGAATTATCTATCAAAAAATGAAAATTGTATACAATAAGTTTAGAGAGGATTAAACTTTTATTAGAAAACAAACTTAAATTAAAGGTTCGTATGAGAATTACTCATTGTAAATAAAAAGTTTAGATTTGGTAAGAAATAAACTTATATTAGTTAACATTTAAAAATAAACTTTAATCAAGGGCTAATAGGGAAATTAGCAATTTCTATACCAATATTAGAAATAAAAAGTTAATGATCTATTTAACTATAGTAAATTTGGCATCCCCTCTTTGTTTTTATTTTTTTAAGTGTATCAGCCCTTACAATGTCATGTTCCCTTCTCAAGGTTAAAGACCCATACCCTTTCTCTATTTCACACAGGATAAAGGACATGGTAAGGGAAATACATTATAATTTGGGTCAATCATTGTTTGAAAAGGACAATTTAGGAGTTGTTAAAAGCTATCTAAATGAGACATATGAAGCCTATGTATTTATATATTTGAAAAATATTTTTCTATTTTCACTTAGAGGGAAAAGTGAACCATGAGGGCACTCAAAGATTACATTTGTGCTTATTGTTTCAAGTGTGTAGCTCATTTTCAAAAGCAATCGACCATATATTAACAAATTGACAATTTTTGCAAAGTTTTTGGAACATATCAGTGTATTCATTGAAGATTTGTATCCCATATTAGTTGCACCTCAAGGGTTCAGTGCTGCCCCTGGTTTTGAAATCATTCTCAGCCCTATTGGCAGCCCTAACACCAGTTGTACGACCTCCAAGCTATTGTCATACTTCCTTTTCAATAGTTGTAATATTACGCCTAGGGTTTTCAAATTGTTTAAAACTCTTATCAACATTATCATAGCCATATCTTGTTGGCTTTTGGCTATTTTCAACCCTGCATCTAATTTTGCATTTCCATACAACAATTTGGCAACATTTTGCACAATGTTTTTTCTTTCCGTACAAGTTGTACATCCATCTGTAAGTGGATTGATTATATATTGATTCATGTTGTTCTGTGCCCTAATTTGCTGTACCTCGTCATAACAAGCTTTGAATTTATTTGCTAAATTTATCACTAATTGCTGTTTGGTGCAATGCTAAGTTGGTTACTTGTTTTGATCTAATAATTGTTGGTTTGGAAATTAATTGCTGCTAACAATCAAATTTGATATTGCCCCCTTGATTTGAAGTTTCTTGGATTTACAATCTCTAAATTATTCACTGATTTTATTATTGATGATTGAAGGTTTATCTAGCCGCCCAAATCTGAATATTTAATATTCTAGGTTTTAAATAATTACTAATCGCTATCATTTCTAGGACAGATCTAAAGTTATATTTAATTGATATTATTTGTCAATCATTTATTAATTTTAAAAATTTATTTCTGATTACAGTAAGCATAGGGTTTACATTATTTTGTATTTAAGTTCAGTTTTATATAATTGAAAAATACAAAAAACATTAGCATACTATCCTAAGTTCACGATTGAAGACATTACACACAGAGTCATAGGTACTGATCCCAAAGAGTTCAAACCAAGGTTGTTTGCATGAGATCTCAACCACTAGACCACAACTCAATTAACCATGTACCATAAATTAATTTGCATGCATATTAATTGAGTAAATTTAATACAAACTATTAATTTGCAGTTTAGTCCGCTACTTTCTCTCTATAGGATATTAGATGGTAACTGCAAGCAGCTAAATACTAAGTCCAGATCAATGTAAATGTTGAACAATCGATGAAATTTGTTTTTGCAATGCTTGATTAAATCTCTTTGACAGCAAAGTGCTCGTGCCATGTTTGAATAAATCTTTTTATTGAAACTTCTTTAAAATTATGAAGAGAAATGGTATTAGCCTATATTATCATAAGTGTGCAGTGCATCACATTTCTACACAAGCCCGCTTTGCACTATCTACAGTATTTCTAAGAAGCATTGCAATAGTCATTGGCCCAACACCTCCTGGTACTGGAGAGATCCATCCTGCAACCTTTTTCGCCTCTTCAAAAGCAACATCACCAACTAATCTGTAACCTAATTTTCTGCTTGGGTCATCAACTGCATTTGTCCCCACGTCAATAACAGCAGCCCCTGGCTTGATCCAGTCTGCTTTGATCTGCAAAGTAAACATGGTAACGATTGATGAATTCAGAATAATATAATCAGTGCGACTGAAAATAAGTAGAATTAAAATGAGCGAAATCTTCTAACCATGCATTGTCCTTCAAGCATTAAAAGTTTAAAAACAAATATAAATGTCATGGTAGAAACTAGTGTCTTAGAATAAAGAAAGTGAGAAAAATGAAAGTACAAAATATTAAAAGTTCTTGTGTATAACGGGCTCAGCATGATGCCAAGTTTCCTTGGCATGGTCTATGAAAAGCATGCAGGATAACTAAATCATATAAACGATGAACTTAATAGCAATGAATGGAGTAAGAAAGTGACGGCCAATTTGAAAGAGGTTATTTAGGAAAACCTGTAGAGGAGATCATCAAATCAGACACATCATCCTTCTACTTGAGAACCATCGTTGAATTATAAGCCATCAATAAAAGGAAAGGTAAAAGACTCAAAAATAAGGATTTATTTGCTAATGCATGTCTAAAAATACAGATGGCAGAGAATACAGTTTTCCATATCCCATTACCATTTTTTACTAGCTATGCAAAATCTTTGTGGGAAACCCAGAAAACTAAAGCAGGAATATTTTTTCCTCACTTGCAAGAATTTCAATGGTTTTGATCCAAGATTTACATTTTACCAAATCTTCCCAGACTGTTTGTGTCACTTTGTAGAGTGCCTTACCTTATCTCAGCAAATATCGTTAGAATACTTATTGGCAAGAAAATATTCAATAGAACAAACCTCAAAAATATTTGTGGAGCTTGTTCATTGCATTTTTTGATTGGGATTACTAGGTCTCCATATTCTTCCTTATAAAATATGTGATTATGGTTACCATTGCTGGTGGGTAACTTGTGTCCTCTTTCATTGTGTAAATTCATTGAGGACTCAATTCATTACCATTTCTAGAGGATTGAGTTTTACTCTATTTGCTTCAAAAGGTAATCTGGAGGAACCTGTGCCCAGTGATAATCAACATTCCTTTATATGCTGGTTGTAATCAGTGACCTGCTACCTGCCTTATCCATAGTTTACTCTGCTGGAGGTATTTCTTTTCCTATAGTGGTCGTATCTGCCTTGCTCTAATTGTTAGTACCTGTGTTTAATTTTTCTGAGTGAGCTTTTACTGCAGGTTGGATTTATTGTGGGTTACTACTGAAGAAGTTAAAGTACAGTATCTATAGAAAAGCAGGTCAATGGACCATGAGAAAGAAATAAATTATATTAATGTCCTCAGAAGACCAAAGGTAGGTCAATGGGACTTGAACGTACTTCAGCTACCATCAAAAAGTACTAGGTTTTAAAAGAAACCTAGGTTATGAAAAGATCACACAAGGTGTCAATGGTTTATAAACTAGTGACTTGAACTTCATCAATCTGCCAGCAGTTTGGTAAGGACATGGGAAAAGGGCATCCAAGCATGCTTCTCAGGGCACTGATTACAAATATTTTTAAACATAAATTAAAGACTAGGACACTAAAATGGTAAATAAAAGAGGACAATGCCTAAGGGGGATAAAACGTCTTTATCATAAACAGGAGATTAAATGAAATATAAACATGTCTGCTGAAGATTATAGGGCTCAGAGGCACTGTAGCATCATTAGGAGAGAATCTAATGTCCAAAAAAGATCCAAATGCAACTCCAACATTGAGGCGTTAACCAATCCAGATGACAAAGGGGGATGATTTTATGGTTGATGGAAGGGGAGATCTGTCAGTATTTCAGGCTTGTGATGTTTCAAATTTCAATGCTAGGTAAGTCTGCTGTGGACCTCCAAAACAAGGATGATTTCAAAGCTGTCTCTAACAAGTTTGTGAAGATGGGGAACTGATTCACTTTTTCCTCAGGAAAATACCTATTTATAAGGAATATATATATACAAATAACTAAAGGTGATGTGTGTAAAGGTAGAATCATCTTCAGAATTGGATAAAGGCTATAACATCAAGGCTGTACCTGATCCAGCTGACAAAGAGTGGTGATTTTGTGATTGGTGGAGAGGGAGACCCTTAAGTTACAACAGGCATGAGATGCTTTTATGCTAGAGAGGTCAACTGCAGACCTTCAAAGTAATTCTGACTTACAAATCTGTCTCTACCAAGTTACAGCAGTTTTCTTTTTCCTCCAGTTGCCTACGTATAAGGAATACTTATGCAATAAACTACAAAGCTAACAGGTGGAAGTTGGAATTAACTTTGACATTGGATAAAGGCTATATCTGTTGTGCAACTTGTGTTTCAAGCCAAGCAAGCAGCAACATAATTATTTCAAATGGGACTAGGATGATTGTTGAAGCAAATGTTAAGTCCTGTAAGATTAATTTTCTCCCGAATCTGTTGGACAACACTATTACTCCCATAGATTGAGTTACTTTGTGCAAACATGATAAACTATAAAGACTTTGGATGCACTTTTGGTGACAACAAGAAAGTTCTTATGCTTAAACTTTTATTGAAGTTGATGTGACAAAACACCTCTAGTGAGATTTATTTTATGTGCTCATATTGAAAAGAAATGGAATGCTTCTCACCTAATAAAGTTGTTACCCTTCCAAGAAATGGA
The DNA here is from genome assembly GCA_007258455.2 of Sequoia sempervirens. Taxonomy (NCBI): domain Eukaryota; kingdom Viridiplantae; phylum Streptophyta; class Pinopsida; order Cupressales; family Cupressaceae; genus Sequoia; species Sequoia sempervirens. The sequence continues at coordinate 78,064 of VDFB02284867.1, forward strand.
GATAAAACTCCTGTAATAATCACCCTTAATTTTATTTTTTTGAAAAACTTGTTAGCTTAAAACAGAATGAAATGCCAAGTACTTCCTTTACACTTTCTGATCACCAAGTTCCCAGTGTGGGCGAGGTGAGAGCATATAGTGTACGAGATTTGTAACGAGTCCCCCTGATTTATTTTTTTGTTTCCTTTTCAACTGATCTCCCAAGTCTCAAGCAAAGACATGGGTAATGCAGATATAAATGAATGTAAACATTGAAAGATTAACATCATTAGAGACTCAGCCAATAGATTTCATTTCTTAAAAGTGAATGATCACATAAAAAGTCGCAAAAAATAAAAAAATGTTGCTTTTCCATCCAACATGGACCAAAAAGATTTTCATTTCTCTGTTTTTTAAAACTAGAGGATTTGTAAATAGTGCCCCCAATGGGATCAAGGAGCAGTGTCCCTTGGGGGTCTAGGGGCAACACCCCCAACAAGGTCAAGGGGCAGCACCCCTTGTGGGGGTCTGGAAGCAACACCCCCAGCAAGGTCAAGAGGCGGCATTTGAGACCACACAAACTGTCATGGCACATGTCATTTTTCATAATTTTATCACTTTTAGCCATCCTCGAAAGTCCTCCAAACCCTTCCTTCAAGTCTTTTCTTTTTTGTCTTTTTGTTTTTTTGGTTTTTGTTTTACCTATTGCAGTCAAGTCTTCCCCTCGGGACTCATTGGGTCCAAAGAGTCTAACCAAACTCACTAGGTACCCAGATCATGAGACACTGGGACCTTTTTAGTGCCAACCGCCTCAGGACTCACCGAGTCTTGTAACTATGATTCAGATTGTGATTGTGTGATTCACTATAATTAACTGAGCATATATTTTCTTCTTGTTGTCTGCTGTAAATTGTGTCAACTGTGAGTCAACAAACAGTATGTGAAAGTAGTGTTTCACTTGTTTTAGCCTTAGGTTGGGGGATGGGTGGTGTTCCTAGGTTGGGCTAATATTGCACCAACTCTCTCCTCTAATGTGAGTAGGGTTCATATTTACCCAATAGCTGAAGTTCAAAGTGTTGACAGTTGCGACTCTGGCTCAAAATCTATTGAAACTCTATGTAATTGACATTTTTGAAATCCTTGTGGAAGTTACCCAGAATAGGATATCTGTACTTATATGGATGTCTTATGGAAAAAACATCTTGAGCCATAATGTGTATGATAGTGATATCTGTAAATTATCTATTGAAATCCTGTCAATTTGACAGTTCTGTAATCCTTGTGGAAGTTAGCTAGAATATAAGATCTGTACTTATATGGATGTCTTATGAGAAAAAACATCTTGAGCCAAAATGTGCATGATAGTGATATATGTACACTTCACTGTGTTATCTAAACTGGACAAACAATTGTACCAGTTGCATAAGTGCCATTAAACTCTTGTATGGATGATATCTCTGTGGAACTTGCTCTAAGAATAATGAGATGCATGTCAGTATTGTTTTACTGAGAATTCTGTGTAGCCATTGTTGGTATATAAGATTATGTTGTTTATGCAGAGTTCCTTTTTTCCTTCTTATTGCATGTTATGATAAATAAGAAGTAAACTTCAACAGGCTTCTGTGGTGAAAACAATGAGGAAAATGACTAGCTTTGACAAAAAAGACTTGAATAATAAGAGGGCACAATTATTCTAGTGTTTTCTTCTCATCAAAACATAATCTTATTGGTGTGAGCCCTACATCTGAATGGCATTACTGAGGTTATGATCAGGCAACATGGCAAGGAAACTTGGAGCATTATCCAGGTAATTGGTAATCACTTACCTCTGGCAAGCAAATATTTAACAACATTCAATGCTGTTGCCTCCAACTATTTTCCCAGGAAATTCCTCTAACTTTACAATAGATCTAGTCACCCCTATTTAAGCCAGATCAAGTCTATTTAAGAAAGATGTTGACTCTTTGGAAGTGAGTTTTAAAGAAGACTATGCCCTCCTCTCCCATATGAAGAGAGGGTTTATACGTGACGAGAGAACAAAATAATTCTATAACATAGTATTTTAATAATTTCATATTATAATATAAAATATGTTATTTTCAAAAAGGAAAAAAAAGACATTCATCAGAAATTTTTGGAAGCAAGAGAGAATAAAAAAATTCTATATCAAACTAGAACTAATATGAGGAAGCAATGTTATTTGCTACCATTGATATATTTTGGAAAAAAACAGAATAAAGAATTGAGTACATCAGATTGCTTTGGAAATACCATGTTTGCCTGCCCTGCAGCAGCTATGATAATATCTGCCTCACATATGATGTTCTTTGGATCTGGAGTTCGAGTATGCACAATAGATACAGTTGCATCTAGTTTGATTAGAAGCAATGCAACTGGCAACCCTACTATGTTACTCCTTCCAACCACGACTGCTCTTTTCCCTGATATGGAGATCCCACTCCTTTGTAATAATTCTATGCATCCCTGAAAACAATATAATCAGCTATTATTTAATCCTAAAATAGATTATTAAAATATCATAATGTTTCTCATTTTTTAAAGGAAAATTTAATTTCTTAAAAGTGAATGATAACATAACCAATTTCAGTTCATAGAAGAAAGAAGTATTTCCTTTTGCATGTGAACCTCTTAAATCCAGGAAGTATACGAAAATTGCTAAATAGATAGAATTCCCTCAGGTACTCAAGATAGCTCTTTCTGTCTGCCAGGGACTACCGACTTTTGTATTACCTAATTAAGTAAATAAGTTTAATATATTAATTGACTATATGCCAACCATGGTATTTAGTTGGAACATCACCTTCGGTGTACAAGGAACAAACAGAGGCTCCCTTCCCTTCATTGCAAGTTTTCCAATGTTGAGAGGATGAAATCCATCTACATCCTTTTCCATGCTTATGGCAGTCAGTATTCTCTCTTCATTGATGTGAGATGGTAACGGAAGTTGCACCAATATACCTGTTAAATAATGCGTTAATTGGATTAAATAGCAACACATTCTTTAATTTTTAATTTGGCTAAGCATATTTAATAAAATACAATCAAATCAGTGATGTCAAAATTGGGATTAATTTATATTATTTCCAACTGTCTATCCCATTCTATTGGAGTGATACCATGCCTTACAAGAATCTACATTTTACTTGTTCTTTTGTACATTTGTGTTGCAACATTTTAAATATTATTTCTATGAATGTTTCATCATAATCATGCTTTATAATGCTTTAATGCCTATAAGAGTAGGTTGATTTAATAAGGCTTTAATACATATATTGAGGTGTATGGAATTATCCAACATAGACTGTACGTCAAATGTCATTGGTTTTGTGAATCTATTTAAAGAGGTCAGTTATATTATGATTGTAACTGAAGCATATACTATCATGTAGCTGAGTTTTCAAACAAGAAGTAGTGAACTTAGGGTATCTAACATACTTCTTATTTAATTCATTTGTTGGAGTGTCTCATTCTTTCCTTCAATATTCATGTCCTATGTTTAAGTGTGTTTCTTAACATGGTAATAGATTCAGTTATGAGCATGAGGGCAAGGCTTGCGTTTTGTGCAGGTCTTTTTCATGAGATAGGCACAATTTGAACTTCGTAGGTGTGTTTCAGTGCACTATTTGCTGATTAGAGTTTTTGGCTTCGTGCTGAGATTTTACAATGTAGCAAATTTTCCAATTTGCATTTTTCCAATATGCAATTACTCCTTATGATTTGCAGCTGTTGATTCAGATTCAAGGGTTTCAGTGTGATTTGCAGCTATTTGTAGTCGTGTTTTCTGGATCTATGGGTTCCAATTTGTCATGTCCCCAAAATTGTAACACTAAGATACAAAGCATTAATAGATAAATAAAATAACAAAATACATATTAAAAATATAAAAGGAATATACGAGAAATTTAATATTATAACTATCACAAGACAATATTATAATTGTAGTTATCAAATAAATAACAATATAAATATAAAAGATATATAAATATAAATATTAACAACCTAACATTATTATTATAATATTAGTATTATGATATAATAAATATTATAAATATTTATAAAGAAAACTAATATATTGAAATAAACATTGATATAAAATATATATGTAGCAACCATTTTTTACTGTGCCAAATAAGCATCGATTAAATGAAGAAACAACTAAGTAATACAATGCCCTTATAATGCAGCGATCATTATCTTTAAAAGCAATATCAAATTAGTAAAAGGTGGGCAACGATTAGTATTTAGCAGGCAGTCTTAATTTATAAAACAGCGATTAAAATAAGGCATTAACAATATGCAATAAAGAATCCTCAAAAAGGCAGCAGCGATTAATTCTTGAAAAGCCATGACTCCTCACAAAGGCTATGCCCTCCCAATATGCGGGTATTAAAGAGAGAAGCAAGGAGGATCGAAATATAGCTGGAAAGAGAGACGTCTATCTGGGGAAAAAGGAAAGGATATACTTGGATGAGAATATTCGGTTATACTCAGAAAATTATACAATTCTGTAAGCTGCAATCTGTCTCAGCATAAAGTAGGCTTGTTGATTCATTGTGTATTTCAGATTGTATTTTTGTCATAAATCTGTAGCATAGGATTTATAATTGTTTACCATTTTATTTCAAATACAGTATAGAATCTAGATAGAATTTATAAAGTAGGAGAAAAGAAAGATATACAAGGGAGATACATGAGGAAAATAAAGAGGAGGAAAATATATATTAGCGGATTTAAAAGTGTATACAGATTTAATAGAAATATAAAGGAACCTTAAAATAGAGGAAAGAATAAATAAGAAATTTGGCAATAAGAAATATAGGAAGGCAACAATAAATCTACAATATATACAAGATAATATATATATATATAATATAATATAATATATTACTTACAACTATCTAATAATGATGCTTGTAGCAATTATTGAGCCTTATAAGTAATAATGACTATTCATTCACTATGATTAAATGGTATAATAGAATTCCACCTATGGGATCTTGAAAGATGTTTAATATCTACCCTAATGTACTTATGAAATCTATTATAGAAGAATCATTCATAGTGAGTGATAAGAAGGAAATGAATAATCCTTTGACAAGAATGAAATATTTATATCATCTTTAATCTTATTAGATATTATCACTAAAACTTATTGATCTCTAACACTTCTAATGCCTCTTTGAGAAACACTTTGAATGCAAGATTCAAGCTTAAGTGCTTCCACTAGAAAGGGGTCATTACAAGTGGTATTAGAGCAACTTTCCTGCAATCCTATGAAAATAGTGTATGCAAACTTACCAAAGAAAAAGGTATATTCTATAAACATATAGAGACACATTTTGATTTATGCAGATCAGGTATGTCCTATAACCATTGAATGTAATTACTTGCTATTGACATTTATTATCCTTATCATAGTTACTGTATGTATATATATAAATAAATAAATAAATATATATATATATATATAGTTAATCTGCATATCTATAATTAGACATTTGTTTGTATTATTATGTCCATGGGTCATATCCCTCCTAAGATTGTGAGATTTTGAATAGAAACAATGATATTATTTTGGCAAATAAATAGGGAATTTAAATACCAATTGGTGGTTAATAGACATATCTAAATATGATTGATAAATATACTTAAATATATGATGACTGATAAATATATTATAGGTGATTGATAAATACAATTTATACATAATAATATTTGTCTAATTGATGTTATTTATTATCGACATTTGGGGGATGCATGTCACTATTATAGTATTGCTAATATGATATTTTGAATTGAACTAATGATGTTATGATGATATATTCCAACAAGATTATTGTGTGTGTAACCATATAAAACAACCATGGAAGGCTAGAAAAGAAAGGCTAATTACATCTCTGCACCCCCGGCAATATTGAAGACAATTATGATCTATCACTCTATTGAAACATAGAATAAGAAGGCGGCATCGTTGACTAGGAAAATAAGAGGTTTCTAGAGATCGAAGCGGTAAGTATTAGGTGAGTGCTTCCATAGCTCTAAATCAACAATCATAAATACCTTTATATAATTAGAAAATAATATTTGTTAAATATGTTATGAATACAAATATTAATGATTGATAAATATATTAGGAATTGGTAATTGATAAATATATTAAAATTTGATATTGATCAAAATATTAATGTAGATATTAATGTTTGATAATTGACAAATATATATAAATATAAACGTTGAATATCATAAGGGATTGTTGCATATACATTCATATGGTAAATAGATTATTTACATTGAACTCTTAATATCTTGATGAATTCATAAATCCCTACAGCATGGTATAATTATGGGTAACTTGTTAGAATGATAATCATTAGATGCAATTGTTTGTATCATCAAACAATCATGTAGGTTGAGGGATGGAACCGATAGGTTGAGCAAGTACTAAATTTCTCCTCTAAGCACCCCACCCACAATGATGACCGGCGGTCTGCCACTGCTGGGCCAAGAGGGCTCGCCGTATCCGCTCTTGGGCTTAGAGAGAGCATCTACGGGCCTCCTATGGGAATCCTTCCTCCAAACTATCGCATGGTTGGAACAACTTGAGGAACTCTCCATCATAGTAGGAGATGGGGAAATAGGAGGTGCAAAAGGGGATAGCAGGTGCTAGAGACTTTCCCAAGTACTCCACCCACAATGATGGCTGGCGGTCTGCCATTGTTGGGCCAAGAGGGCCCGCCGTATCCACTCTTGGGCTTGGAGGAAGCACTCTACGGGCATCCCATTGCAGCCATCCTATTCGACCATACCTATGATTGAGAAGACCAATAACTTCAGCAAGGTGTTGTTTAGTAAGTTAAAATAATTGAATGAAATCACACAATCACTTGTTGTTGGATAGAACTAATACAATTGGTCTTAAGCTAAGTCGAATATAATTCGAATCTTTTCCTTATTTCTTGCATTATTTGTTGATAGGATCAATCTTAAATTAAGGCAACTTTAGCATATTCCGCAATTATGTATGCTTAATAGAAATCTTGTTGTGTATGCTTCATACTCGTGTCTACTTGATGACCTTGGGATGGTGGATGGGTCCACGATGTAGTATGGGATGCACCGAATCCCCTTCCCAATTGTCCGACGGTATACTTCATTTGAGTGTATTTGTATTTGAGTGTATACTTTATGCCTTGTATATGTATTTGAGTATATACTCTATGATTGTATTTGAGTGCATACTCTATGACTTGTATTTGGATTCGAGATGTATTTTTATTCGAGTGCATACTCCATGACTTGGTATACTCTGTGACGTCGTGCATCCATTGCGACTTATATGTATTCAAGTGTAATCAGGTGTATACCTTGTGGCTTTGTGTATCCATGTGTATTCATGTTTATCTTGCACGTATTCATGTTTTACATGTATTTATGCGTATGATTTGTGAAGTATATATTTCATGCTTCATATGTCCCACATATATTCGTGTGTATGAATCATGCCTTATGTATTCATGTCTTCATTAAATGCCTCTACCCTTGTGTATTTAGATACACACTTTCTACCTTACATAGATGTTTCATGCGTATTAATATATATACTTCATGCTTTACCTATCTTATGGTGTTTTTGTTTCATGGCATATATGGGCATGCTTAGCATCTTACTTGCCCACTTCATGACTAATGTACTTGAATACATGAATGTATACTTTGTGTTTGCATAATTCATGCCTTGCATGTATTTGTTGAGTGTATCTACAAGCATTCTTATGCCTATGTTCTTTATGTATGATCATATCGTGCTTTATATATATTCAAATGAATGCTTCATATTGTGTATTTATGCATATGCTTGAGTGTACTTAATTGTCTGCTGAAATTCATGCCCAATGATTACACTTCGTGTATCTCATGTGTATTTTTTCATTTATTGAATGCATTTATTCCATGCATAGAAGTAAATTTGAGTGTACTTGAATGCTCTACATACTCGTGCCTTATGTAATGACTAATTGTTTCTCGCTCTATGGTGTAATTCCTATATGTATGCTTCATGTGTGCTAATATGAATACTTCATGCTTCATCTACTTTGTAACTGATATGGGTCCTCATGTTTGAATGCCTGTATGTATTTGTGTTATGATCTACATATCTCATGTGTATTCATGTATATGATCTTGCCAACGTGTATTACAATACCTTGCATATCCCTACATGAATTTCTATGACTTATAAGTAATAATCTGCTCTCATATGAATGATTCATGTTTATACGTATACTTTCTGACTCCGTGAAGTTGTGTCCTACTGCTTACAACAGATGACTTACAAATACTCCATGCGTACACTCCATGTATATGTTTCATGAGTTTATGATATGCTTCACTACTTCTATATATTTAGATGTTTGCTTATGTCTTAAATGTTTTGAACATATTTACTTCATGAATACTCTTCCCACGTATGCTTGTGTTTGATTCATGCCTCATGTATTCGAATGCAATTCAAGGCCTGCGTGTATAGATGTTCATAACACTCAAGCCTTTTGTATTCAAGTGCATTCAAGTATATGCCTTGTGACTTATGTATTCAAATGTATTCAAAGTGTGGCTTATATGTATTCAAGTATATGCCTTGTGACTGATGTATTCAAATGTATTCAAAGTGTCACTTATATGTACTCAAGTATATGCCTTGTGACTTATGTATTCAAATGTATTCAAAGTGTGGCTTATATGTATTCACGTCTATGCCTTGTGACTTATGTATTCCAGCATATTCAAGTATGACTTATGTATTCAAGTGCACCCAAGTGCACACTATGACTTATGTGTATTCAGGTTCCTTCAAGTGAATACTTGGTGGCTTACATTATGATTTGTGTGTGATCATGTGTATACTTTGTGACTGGTATTCATGTGTATACCCTCTCTCTTACTTGTATTCATGTGTATATCTTGCAACTTGCATGCATTCACACTATGCGACTAGTGTATTTATGGATATACTTTGTAACCCGCATATATTCTGACATATACGTATATTTATGCTTCATCAAAATAGTTCCATGTGTTTGCTTCATTCCAGATGTGTCTTCAAACAAGATTATTCCATGGTGTCTTATGCTTAAAGATTAATTAAAATTTGTTTGTCAAACTACTTCTTCAGAAGAGCTGTAACTATTGAAGTGAAAAGATGTTGGAATTGTGATTGCTTGAGGACAAGCAATCTTGGTCAGGGAGGACTGTCATGTCCCCGAAATTGTAACACTAAGATACAAAGCATTAATAGATAAATAAAATAACAAAATACATATTAAAAATATAAAAGGAATATACGAGAAATTTAATATTATAACTATCACTAGATAAAATTATAATTATAGTTATCAAATAAATATAAATATTAACAACCTAACATTATTATTATAATATTAGTATTATAATAAAATAAATATTATAAATACATATAACGAAAACTAATATATTGAAATAAACATTGATATAAAATATATATGTAGCAACGATTTTTTACTGTGCCAAACAAGCATCGATTAAATGAAGAAAACAACTAAGTAATACAATGCCCTTATAATGCAGCAATCATTATCTTTAAAAGCAATATCAAATTAGTAAAAGGTGGGCAACGATTAGTATTTAGCAGGCAGTCTTAATTTATAAAACAACAATTAAAATAAGGCATTAACAATATGCAATAAAGAATCCTCAAAAAGGAAGCAGCGATTAATTCTTGAAAAGCCAGGACTCCTCACAAAGGCTATGCCCTCCCAATATGCGGGTATTAAAGAGAGAAGCAAGGAGGATCGAAATATAGCTGGAAAGAGAGACGTCTATCTGCAGATCGATGGGGAAAAAGGAAAGGATATACTTGGATGAGAATATTCGGTTATACTCAGAAAATAATACAATTTTGTAAGCTGCAATCTGTCTCAGCATAAAGTAGGCTTGCTGATTCATTGTGTATTTCAGATTATATTTTTGTCATAAATCTGTAGCATAGGATTTATAATTGTTTACCATTTTATTTCAAATATAGTATAGAATCTAGACAGAATTTATAAAGTAGGAGAAAGGAAAGATATATAAGGGAGATAGATGAGGAAAATAAAAAGGGGAAGGAGGAAAATATTTATTAGCAGATTTAAAAGAAGTGTATACAGATTTAATAGAAATATAAAGGAACCTTAAAATAGAGGAAAGAATAAATAAGAAATTTGGCAATAAGAAATATAGGAAGGCAACGATAAATCTACAATATATACAAGATAATATATATATATATATATAATATATTACTTACGACTATCCAATAATGATGCTTGTAGCAATTATTGAACCTTATAAGGAATAATGACTCTATTCATTCACTATGATGATAAATGATATAATAGAATTCCACCTATGGGATCTTGAAAGATGTTTAATATCTACCCTAATGTACTTTGAAATATATTGTAGAAGAATCATTCATAGTGAGTGATAAGAAGGAAATGAATAATCCTTTTGACAAGAATGAAATATTTATATCATCTTTGATCTTATTAGATATTATCACTGAAACTTATTGATCTCTAACGCTTCTAATGCCTCTTTGAGAAAAACTTTGAATGCAAGATTCAGGCTTAAATGCTTCCACTAGAAAGGGGTCATTACACAATTTCTTTCTTATGCACCATTGTCTGGTTTAGCATTATGTCTGAAGCATTTAGTGTGCCTGGATATTTATTTGCAGGCTGGAAGTACATGAAAGTGTGTTGCTGATAGGTGATGAATCCTTAACAAGGTGCTTTCCAATCAATAATCAACAAAAAAAATAGATTTTGCAGTTTCATAATTGAAGCAACAAGGATTTGTGTGTTACGGACGTGTGAGAGTTTGAGAGCAGCATGTATAGACTATGTGGAAGTTAACATCTAAAGTTCATTAGGGTATGAGGAAGCGGCATGGACATAGCCCACCATTCAAAAAGAGTAAACCTTTCGCTCTTTAAAACAACACTCTTATTTTCTTAAGCATAAACATTGCTTTTTGTTTATAGTTTTTTCCATAGTTTATGATCCCGGCAAGTACTTGCTGAGTTTGTCATGGCCTGTAATGTCCCCTTTCTAGTCAATGGACTAGGAGTTTGTGATGAGCCCTGCTGGCTCTCAGCTCAAAACCCTTATTTTCTTAAGTCTTTAGATGTTTTTTTTTAGTTTTTAGAGAATTCTTAATAGACAGAAGAGAAGGGGCGCAGCATATTTTTGCTTGTAATTTGAAATATAAAGCAAAAACTCACAAAATGGAAATGCAGAAGTTGTTATTATACTGAAACAATTAGATTATGAATAACAGACATACCCGAAAGTCTCCAGTTATTTTATATAAAGAAGTTGCCAGATCTACAGCTGGAAATGGTGAAAACAAGCATATAGGTACGCCAAATCTCCAGATCTCATTTCTCCTGCTCAGAAACTGGACACAATGCTCTAGAAATACTGGGCGCCCATGATGGAAGACCAAAACCAAGCCAAAGGGAGGCGTTTCAACTTATTTCTTCACACGCCTCTTTCAAGGCACAATTCCCAATGAAGGCCGTACGGCCAAGAAAAGAAGAGGTAGAATCTCTGATGGAAGTCTCTGAAGCTGTGGAAGGATGCGCCACCAGAAGGAAACCCTCAGTTATTTCAAACAACAAACAATCTCAGTAAAACAATCTCTGTATGAATCTGTAGAACCTCTGGCTGAAGCTCTCAACATGCACTGATTCGACTGATATTCCACAATCTCAAGAGTGCTCACACTGAAGAGGTATCGTTCTTCAATGGCAGTTTGTTCAAACCCTGATCACAGGAGAATGCACAGGCAAAATGCTCAAGGCAAAGAGAAATGGTCAAAAGATGAGTTTCATTTGCCAGGGAAATGCTTTATACCAAATTGGCACGCATTTCAAGAAAGTACGGCCTTTTGCAATCATTAAAATATTTTAATATTTTAATATGACCTTTTCAATAGTTCCCATAAAATACTTGAGCGCACTTTTTTAATATTTTAAGTCATTAAAATATTAAAATCCCTTTTTGAACATTTTTAAGTGATATAAAATATTATTAAAGTCAATGTAACTTTAATAAAACATTAAGTTAAATAATTAACTTAATCACTTAAAATACCATAACTCGCTCAAAACTCAGAGTATTCCCGTGCCGTCAGAAGCTGTGGACTCCTGAAATGCCAACGCTCGCTGTGATCCAATCACTGTCCACTGAAAACAAGAACAATCAAACTCTCCAAAATTCATCACTGACCCTCTATCCAAACTGGCTAGCCCACAAGGGTCCAATAAAGGGCTAACACACTGTTCCTGAGAACTGTCTAGCGAGGGGACATCACAGAGTTAGGGTTAGCCTATGACTTTGACCCTCATAGGCTAATGAGATGTTTAGGGGACCCTTTGGAGGGTATTTTGTGGTTCTTCAGTAGGCTTGAGTATCCATTTCAATGCTTTACAGCTCAGTGACTCAGTATATTGTTGGTGAGCCTTCCGAAGGCAGTTCTGGATGTTGTCTCCCATACTTACAATATTTAGTAAGTCCTTGGATCATATTGTTCATACTTACTATTTATAGTAAGTTATACCTGGATCAATAGTCATCACGCCAATAGTCGGAAATTGTGTTTGGATCACTCAAGGGTTGTTGTCAAATTATTATTGAGAGTTGACGATTTAATTATATTATTGAAGTTAAATTGCTTTAATAATATTAATTATTAATGATGGCTTTATATTTTGGCGTTATAAGGAGGTTAAGTGATCTTTTAATAAAGTAATATATTTTTAAGTCACTTTATGAAATATTTTATTAAAAGGACTAATGTTTTAAAAAGAAAATATTTTTAATAAGTGAAATAGCCAAAAATGGCGTTAGAAATTGGAGGAGATATTATATTTTTAAAATGTGAAATGACCTAAAGAGGGCGTGGGATTTTGGGATAAGTTAAAAGGAAAAAAGAAGGCATTTTTGAGTATTCATTGTTTATTTGCAAAAATGGAGAGAGCTGAGCAACAAGGTTTGCTGGTTTGGAGAATCAATATATTCTGAGGACGAAATCCCTTGAATAGAACAGAGTTTGCAGGTGTGAGAGATCACCCAAGGACTCTTGATTGACTAATCTCACATCAAGGATTATGATTTGGGCATTTAGTGGTTTCAGGAGATTCAATAAATCAGATTTTCAGAGTTGAATTATCAGATCAAAAATAAGGTTATGGAGTTTAATTGTTGATTTCCCATTCTACAGTTGGCACGTGAGAGATTACACTCATCTGATCACTCTTAACAGGCACATGGGTATTAGCATTTGCTGGCAATACAGTTTATCCTTGGCGTGAGGGTCAGAACACTGCCTGAGTATCAGCTTGGGAATTTGCAGCAGGTTTTAACTGGGTTACTTTCTGTTTATACATTTCCTTTGTTTATTCAGTATTTTGCAATTATTTCCTTTCCTGCATCATTCTTGGCAAAAAACAAAAAAATCAGAAAACAAACAAATCAAAACACATATCCCAGGGGGACATCATATGCCCCCCCGTCAAACACCTGATTGCAGCCTTTAAAAAACATGATCAACAACTAAGCAATTTAAAGATAGCAACCATCTCCAAAGCAAATTAATCTAATAACAAAAGTGGTGCTAGCAATAGACAACAACACTAGCAAATTAACTTATTTAAAATTAAATTATTATTCTCCAAATGCAGCGATCAAGGGTTGTACCTATTGCAAAGGCAATAGAGGTGAAGAGGTGCGACTCCCTCAAACTTGAGATATAAAAGGGAGAACATTTCATTTGAGGACATCCATAACATCATTCGATCAATCAATTGGGAATAAAACATTACGTGACTTTGCAAGTAAATTAAATTGTGTTCTCAGGAGTAGCGATGATGTGAAAGAGAGTGTGACTCTTCCATAAAGAAGATATATATATGGAGATCATTCCATGAAAGAAAGGAAGCAGAAAAAAATCAATCAATTCATAATTCAAGCATCAAATCATTCAATCATCAAATCATTCAAGCATCAATTCATTCAAGCATAAAATCATTCAAGCATCATTCAAACCATTAACTTGTCAATTCATCAAGAAATGTCAATCAGCAAAAGCAATCAACAATAATTTAGCAAATTCGTCAAGAAATCAGTTTTGAATTTGAGGAAGTGTCTTGCAAATAGGAAGGACGAAACCCCTTCCAAGTTCACGAGAGGATAAGGACGAAAACCCTTATTGCTCTTATCAAGTTTGGACGAAAACCCAAATCTTGGTCAAGAAGGATGAAAACCCTCCAAGTTGGACTAAGAGTTGGAAGGACAAAAACCCTTTCATGCTCTTGGCAAGTTAAGGACGAAAATCCTTGATATTGCCACTGTTGAGTTAGGGAAGGAAACCTTTAATTCAGCAGATTTGTAAGTATTTCCAAAGAATTCTCGATATAATTGAATTTTGAGAATTGTGCTATGATTTGTGCTATGATTTATTGATCTAAATTTTATCATAGATTCTTAACCTTTGATTAGGCTATTATCATTTTGATTAAATATTATTGTTTTAAGGCAAAAAATCAGGAATATCCCAAAAAGGGACATTACAAAGTTGCCGAGTACTTGCGGGTTTTCCCAAATCGCCAATTTTTTGAGGGTTTACTCACCAAGCCAAGGGGAAAGTTTGCAATGAAAACTCATTGAGTATTTTGGTGAGTCCGTGGTAAAAACTCACGTGCAGCCTCCACAACAGTGAAACGAAGGTTTGATGCAGTGGAAATATAGGGAAAATGCAGTATAAATATGATTTTTAAATTTTAATCTATAAAACCCCTATTTCGCCCCTCCTCAACACACAGTAGCAGCAAGCACAAATTTAAGAGCATAATGGGAAGATTTTTTAAGTGATTTGAAGAAGAAATTTCTAGAATTTCTGATTTGCTACAAGTTAGTTCCAATATTTATTTAAGCATTAAATTTGTAAATGATTTCTAATTTTTTTAGCATGTTAAATGATTGAATTGAACCAACTCAATTTGTCTAAATTTGTGGATTGATTACAATTTAAATGATTTTCAATTTTTTTAATCTTTTTTTAATATAGGGTTTACATGTTAGGGTGAGAGATGGTATTATCATATTTTTATCAAATTTGTTAATCAAATTGCAGATTACCATTTACTAGTTTAGCGTACTACAATTAAATTTTTTTAATGCATTTTTAAAAAAAATTCATGTTCAACTTCAAATTGCTATACTTTTTAATCACTATTTTTTGTTCTTATCAATATTGTAGGTTAATATACAATCACAAATTACAATGGCATCCAACTCTGCATCTAGTTCAGACTCAACAAGTGCAAGTCAGCCTATTGAAAGGAGACCCCTTGGAAGCTATGACCCCACTTGGAAATACGGCATAATGAGACCCATACAAGGGTCTATGATTTGTACATGGTGCAAGAAGAGGCTTAGTGCAGGCATTAATTGCCTCAATTACCATCTTGTAAGCATTCCTTGTCGTGATGCCAAGCCATGTGAAGCAACCTCGAAAGAGGTGAAACTAGAGATGGTGGCCCTTCTTGCAACACTAGATGAAAAGAAATTGGAGAGGATGAAGGCACAAGCAACTATACAAGAAGCCATTGCTCCTAATTTGACAAAAAGAATCTGATGTGGATATGCAAGGCATTGTGGGCTCTATTCACGGTCCACGTGTACATGGCCCATGCTCCTCATCCAGCTTGAGCAGAATTCAGTCACAAGGGTTTTTTGTGCCTAGAAATGTACTAGGAGCACAACCTTCATTGGAAGCTACAAGGTGGAAAAAGGAGGTGCACAAAGAAGCAAATAAGACTTGTGCAAATTTTTGGTATTACAACCACCTTCCCTTCAATGTGGCAAGGAGTCCATATTGGGAGTGTTGTGTGACAGCATTGATGGTTCCAAGGAAAGGATACAAGGCGCCCTCTCCAAGAGATTTAAGTGGCAGGTTGCTCCAAAATGCAATTAAAGATGCACAACAAATTGTGGAAGATCAAAAGAAGCAATGGCATAATAAAGAATGCAAAAAAATTGAGCTTGTTGTTGGAGGAGGTTGCTTTAGAGATGGGCATAGAAAATGTTGTCCAAGTTGTTACTGGAAATGCAGCGGCATATGTCGCGGCCAGAAGATTGCTTCAAGAGAGGCATCAAAAACTTTTTTTGAACCCTTATGCAGTTCATTGCCTTGACCTTCTTTTGAAAGACATAGGCAAAATTGATTGGGTGAGACCAATTATAGAAGCAAGAGATATAACAAATTATATTTATAATCACCCGTGGGTTCTTCATTTGATGAGAGATCACACCAAAGCAAAAGAGCTTGTGCGATCAGGGGCTACAAGGTTTGCAACTAATTTTCTAAACATGGAAAAAGTTTATTGACTCCCTTGAAGCAAATGTTTGTGAGTCAAGCATGGGTAGACTCAACTTATTCGAAGAAGGCTGATGGAGAAAGGATTGCAAAAATAGTTTTTGATGATGTTTTTGCGACTAGAGCTATAGAGATTGTCAAGGTAACTTCAAACTTAATTTAATTTTTGAAATTGAATCCTTTATTTTTAAACTTTAAAAGTATTTTGTTTCATTGTAAGTTGTAACTTAAATATGCTTCTACTTTGTACTTTGTATGTAATGGAGTTGTTGGTGAGGGTTCTGCACTTGGTGGATGGAGAGGAAAATACAATGGGATATATTTATGAGGCCATGGATAGGGCCAAATAGGCCATCAAAAACTATTACAAGGAGGATGCAAATAGATATTCCCCTATTTGGAAGATCATTGATCGGAGGTGGAACAATCAATTCCACCAACCCATTCATGCAACAGGGTACTATCTCAACCCCAAGTTTTTCTTCTCTGATAGCTTTATGGATGCTAATGGGGAAGTTATGGAGGGCCTATTCACATGTATTGAGAGGATGACACCTACAGTTGAGGTGAGAGACCTCATCATTTTTGCATTGTAAAATTATAAGGCAACTAGAAGGAGGTTGTTTTCTTCACAATTAGCTATACGAGGAAGAACCACCCAAACACCAAGTAAGAAAAAGTGAAATCTTATATCTTGCAAGTTATAAATTGCAATTATTAATAGAATATTGTTTATTTGCAAAATCTTGAATATCTTATTTGCAAGTACTTGGTGGGAAGATTGGGGTGGAAATACCCCAAATCTACAAAGGCTATCCCTCTGAATTTTGTATCAACCTTGTACTACTTTTGGTTGTGAGCGTAACTAGAGTTTGTTTGATGCCATTCACACGAAAAAGTGTAATAAATTGACTCAACAATGCTTCAATGATCTTGTTTTTGTGCAATACAACCTTCAGCTCTGCACAAGAAAGGTGAAGGAACAACCAAAGGAGCTTATTGATTTGGATGAGGTTGATCCCTAGAGTGGCTCAACCGTGCAGGATGATGAGCCCTCCTTGTTTACAAGGGATGAGATTGTTGATTTGAAGAAGCAAACTATGGAGGATGTAGCTACAACCAAAGCAAGGGAGATTGAATCAGATGACATTGATATGGTATAGGAGCAGTCATTGCCATCTAGCAGCAGGGTGAAGCCAAATGCATAATCTTATAGGCCAAGTAGGGAGCCACAATCGAGTGTGAGAACCAATTTTTCACTAGGTTAGGGAAGAGGAAATTGTAAAAACTTGTAATTTTTTACTTGCCTAGATATGAAATTTATGGTGATGATTTTCAAAGACAATCATCATAAATTCATAATAGTCATTAATTAGCAGCTAGCTATTGTATCCACTATCCGACTTCACATGATGATGCAATTTTGTAATCCATATGTATTCAAGAATCAAATTTAATAGAAAACACTTCCTCATGGCTTTTTAGACTCATTTGATACACTTTAGAATTGAATTTTGCAAAAAAATGTGTATTTTTAAAATATTTTAGTATTTTTTTAGTTGTCAAAGTTTTGCCGAGTCAAAAATTTTGGGCTTGTTGAGTACTCTCCAAGTCCAAGTTTGTGAACTATGGTTTTTTCCACGTGGATTTTTAAATTATTTAAAGAAATATTTTTAACCTTGTGATTTTCACAAAATGTAAACTTTAAAATAAAAGCTAGCACCCACTTGCTTTTGAAGCTGGTCATATAGTGGAAAGGATTTTTTGAAAGGAGCTAAGATTTTAGCTCTTGGTCACAAGGCCATAGCATAAATTTTTAGCTCTCAAGTCATATTGAGAGCCCTTGAGGGCTAAATTCACTCATGCATACCTGGTTTGAAGGTGTAACTTTGGGAGGCCATATCTCACTCATGCAGAGGCCTTTTTCAGCAAAATAAATAAATTGAAACTACATATTTTTCTGATATCTTTGCAGTGGTGCAGTCAGATTTTAGTTTCAAAGCCTCTAAGTACAGCTTTTTCAGCTGTCTTTGCTTATTTTATTTCTTTCAAGGTGTTATTTTGCAAGTTTCGTTCAATTTATTTTCTTTTATTATATTTTATTTTTTAATTCTTTTATGTACTCAGTTTTGCTTTGTTAGCACATGTTTTTCTTGTTGAGATATAAAAGAGTAAGTCATAAAAAGTTGCAAAACATAAAATAATCTTCTTCTATCTCCTCTCTCTGTTTCTTCTTTCAATGATCTGTCATTCAGGCTATAAATCTAATATTTTATGTGGACGCATCCCTTTCCTCCCTTCCCCCCCCCCCAAAAAAAAAGTGATTGTTTCTTGAACAATGACATCCCTAGGATGGCAAGACTCCAAGAAAGTGTACCCCCACCACCACCAGCAAGTAGGGAACATTCCCTCTGATAGGAACATTGAGGTATCCTCAAGACATACGAGATACTTCAATACGTCTCGAAAACTAGTGGCCATCCCCCACACCTAACATAGCAAAAAACTAAGATTTTTTTTTTAAGTGAGTCTATAGCCCTAACTCTAAAAGTAGAGGGTGGAGGAAGTGGTGAGGGTGGGATGGTGGTGGATGTTCATTGTTATCAAGTCTTCATAAATGTTTGGGTTTTTGTTTGTTGGTAGGAGAGGGGTATAGAACAAAGATCTGTGCATATGCTCTTAGATATGTGATTTATACCCGAGTGTAAAGGGATAACATGAGGATTAGAACCAGTGAGGTGGATTGCAGTAAAGTGTGGTAGAATACACAATACATAAATCAAAATATGAGCTCATAACCATCCATATAAAAATCAGCACAAAACATCATATACTCATTAAATATACTTGCGGTACATTAACACCAATATCTTAGTGCATGTTCATCTCATACTCATATTCTTCTTACATACAATCTCTCTCATTTACTTTTGTCTCTCTTGTATCTCTTCCTAATACATATAAATCTTATTCACTTATTCATATACATATGTATATATAAGATAGAGCAGAGAAGATAGAGAAAGGGAAATGGCTATGAAGATATGAATAAGTGATATATATATATATATATATATATATATATATATATAATCCTTAGCATCTGTTGCAAGTTGGCTATAGTTGGCGCATGTAAAGTTCCCCACTAACTTTTTTAAAAAAAATTGCAAATGTTAGTATAAAATGCAAACCCTCACACTTTTTGAACACCAAGATTCTGAAATGGGCAAGGTGAGAGCATACGATGATTGGGAAACTAATTTGTGGCATGCAGCACAATTCTATAATGTATGCAATACAAAATATTTAAATAATTAGCCATATATTAATGGCATTGCCATCTAGACTTATAATTCAAAAATAATCTAGTGGTGAACCACATAGATGTTTACAATATGTATAGTAAACAATGAAATATTCTTTAATTTGATCCCAATATTTATAACAAATAGTTGTTCAACAATTTGGAAATATACATTTTGTCAAACAATTGAGAAGCAAATTTTATGATACATAAAATGTGAAATACCCAGAATGCGAAGCATGGTCAAATGGAGATGAAGCCACTAATATAGACTTTAGAACTAATCCCAACTGATTATAAAATTGTGCAACAGATACCACAAATAATCCATGCCCCAGCCAAGGATGGCGGCTATTCCCAATACTAAAAATCTGTATGGTCTAAAGAAGTGTGGCCAGCAATAGCATATACTCCCAGATATTGAAATGATGCGGCTTGTGGTGAGTCTACAGGTCTGAATGGAAGATAATCAGCCCAATCTAGGCACAACAATAGTCACCAACAGTTGGTTGATAGGCCACTTAAACTGCTCAATCACCCTTCACAAATGCTTGAACTATGGACTAATATGGCAGGGATAGAGGTATGTACCCAGTTGGGAATAAATAACATAATCTTCTCATATGGAAACCATAAACCCTATTATGATCAGCAGCAAAGAGTCTCACTATTCTCCATTATTCACTCTCCTAGAATGGATTGATTTGTCCATTAATGAACAATAAAATCCCACACAAATAGAAAATTCTAAACCCTTGAAAAACTTTAATCAAAATGATAGAAAAAAATTAAGCAACACCCAAAACAACAATACTTAGCTCAAATGTAACCTCTGTATAAAATCACCATAAAGGGATTGGAGGGCTTTTGTCCTCATCCCAAAACTTGATGGTTTTTATCCTCAAAAGAAAGATGAACATTGTTTAATCTTGGAAGAAGAAATTTGTTTTCAAAAATGGATGCCATCCTCATACCCCAAACCCCTCTTTTATAGCTTTTTGAGGGATTTTAATATGAATCTTTTTTTCACCTTTTCCCTTTGAAAATAATAAAGTCCCTTTTTTAAATACTTTTGACACTTTATCATTTAATAATTTAAATCGAGGTCGTCCCTTTTTAAATAAAACATAAATTTACCTTTTTGGACAATTTAAACTAAATTATTAAATAGTTTTTCCCTCTGCAACATCCCAATAGCCTACAGAAAAAATTAAAGATAAGCGAAGAATCTTTTGTTGGACTACGTCCAAGAAGGGGACATGACAGTCCTCATGTCCCAAAATTCCTTGCCCACAATCAATTGCAAGTTAGAATGCCCCAATACCTGTTCTCCTTCCCAAGTGGCATCCTCTAATAATAGATCCTTCCATCAAATCAAATACTCAATGCTTATGTTCCTCAAAGTTCATTCCCTAATGTCAATAATTTCTTCAAGAACCAATATAAATTTCCCTTCATCATCCAAGGGAGATAATTCAATTGAAGGAATGATATGTTGCCCTAGTGCCTTCTTGAGGCATGATACATGAGAGACATTGTGTATCTTCCTGTGTTCCAGCAACTTCAATTCATGGGCAACCTCTTCAACTCTCTACTTGATTTTGTATGGCCCATAAAATCAAGGCTTAAGTTTTTTGCCCACTTCTCTAAGTGATGATTGTCTATAAGATTGAATTCTTAAGAAGACCATGTCACTAACCTCAAAAGCTTGTTTTGTACAACACTAATATGCATACATTTTTTGCTGATTCTCAACATGGTAAAAGACTATTTTTAAGAATTTTCTTTACTTCTTGGCTTTGCTTAATCAAATCCATTACCCCGAAAACCCTATCAATGATAACCAAGTCAACTAAAGAGAGAGCTTCTCGTCTATATAAAGCATTGAAGAGGGTCATGCCTATGGACGTTTGATGTGTTGTATTGTAGTAGTGCTCTCCTAAGTGGAGTCATTTCATCCAAGACCTTTGTTGTGCTGGTAAATAATTTCTTAGATAACCCTATATCCACTTTTTCACAATTTTAGTTTGCTCATCAATTTGAGGGTGATAGTTGTTAATAAGAATGATTTTAGTCCCGATTAATCTAAATTCTTGCCAAAAAGGGCCAAGGAATCGAATATCCTTGTCACCGACTATTGTCTATAGAAACCCATGGAGCCTAAAAACTTCCTTAAAAAACAACTCTGCTACCTATGGTGCCTTATAATCAGAGGAAATGGTAAAGATATGAGAAAACTTGGTAACTCTGTCTACCACAACACATATACAATACTTACCATGAACTTTCAAAAGATAACGTCCATTGATATACCCTCCCACTTCCAATTTAGAATGGGTAGGGGTTGTAATAAACCTACAGGAGGAGTTTGCTCAACCTTATTCTATTGGCAAGCCATACACTCCTCAATGTGTCTAAAGGCATCATACTTGGGATTCTTCCAAGAAAATCTCTCTCTGACCAGCTTATAAGTTTTGAAATACCCCAGATGTCCTACCAAAGGGGTATCATGAACTTACCTTATGATTTTTATCCTTCATCATTGATTCTGGGACAAGATAAATTCTAACCTTGTAGAAAATGAGCTCATTTGCTACCCTATATCTATCATCTTGCAAATTTCATTCTAGGATATTGATAGCAAAAAGATTTTTGGAGTACTCCACCAAAATGTGAGCTTTCTAATCAAATGGAGATCTTTGTCATTGAACATAAGGTGGGTTTCCTAGACAAAGCATTGCCAACTATGTTTTTCCCTTGACATTTTCATGTCAAAATCATAAGCCTGGAGCTTACCCATTTATATTGCTGCTCATTCAAATCCTTCTAGCTAAGGAAACACTTCAAACTATTATGGTCTATTTTCACCACAAATTTGTTGTTGACTAAATACTATCTAAATTTGGCCATAGCATACATAATGGCCAACATCTTTTTGTCATAGATGGAAAACCTTTTTTCTATTTCTCTAAGCTTGCTACTCTCAAAGGCAATTGGATGCTTATTCTATATCAATATTGCACCAATTCCCTCTCCAAAAGCATCACATTCCAACACAAAAAGGAGAGAGAAATCAGGAATTGCCAACACAGGATAGCAGCTAATTACCTCTTTTAATATGTCAAAAGTGTGTTGTGTGGCATCTAACCATGTGAAAGATCCTTTCTTAGTGAGATCAATTAAGGGTGTGGCCAATTGTGAAATCCTCTTAATGAATCTTCTATAGTAGCTATAGAGCCCTATGAATCCTCTCAACTAAGTTAAAGTTTTTTGGGAGGGAGGGGGCGACGGGGGTGATCTAGGATAGCTCGTATATTTTCTTGGTCCACTTGAACTCCTTGTGCACTAATGTTGTGACCCAAGCACAAGATCTATCATCTCAAATTCACACTTGGATACTTTGGCAAAAAGTACCTATGCCCTTAGAATTCTCAATACTTCATGCAAATGTCTCAAATTTTCTTTCCAAGTTCTATTGTAAACAAGGATACCATCAAATAATGTAAGAACAAAATTTCTCAATTATTTGTTAAAAACTTGATTCATATAGGATTGAAAAGTGGCAGGAGCATTAGTCAAGCCGAAAGGCATGACTAGAAACTCAAAGTCTCCATAGTAACATCTGAAAACTATATCTTATGGATGGCTTTGTCCCAAACTCTAATTTGGTGATACCTTGATCTAAGATCTATTTTTTGAAAAATAGACTACACCATGTAGCTCATCAATCAATTCATCAATCCTGTGAATTGGGTATCTATTTTTTATAGTTTTTTTGTTCAAGGCACTGCAGTCTTACACATTCTCATTGTCTCATCTTTCCTCTTGACCAAGACTATAGATAGAATGTGATCATTAATTGCGACAAGAATATCATATAGTTTAGGTCAGACAATGTGATTATTCAAAATGCAGGAGAAGAGGTTAAATGTGGTAGCATGGAGGATTTAGAAATATTTTGTTCCCACACTTCTATTGATGGTTAATGTTGAGAGGGTTGGTGGTGGGAGGATGCAGAGGGGAACGATGGCTTCTTCTTGTGGCAGCAAACAAAGGCAGAGAAATACATTAGCCCCATTGACGGTGACTACAAGGGAGGATCGAGTGGGAGGAGAAGATTTGTTAAGGATTTCACAAATAATTTGGAAGGGAAATTGCAAATCCTGAATTGGGTTGTGGGTGACCCATATTAGGGAGTTGGCAAAGGAGGTAGATGGTTCTCCATGTGTAGGAATCAAGGAGGCAATGCCCTAGCTTCTTTTGGACCCAAATCAATCAGTGGGTAATAAGACAATGTTTTTAGCATTGCAAAATCCTTAAGCAGCACAACAATGCTATCAATGGCTTCTTCACAAGGATATTGCTGGAGTGGAACAGCAAACTGAGGCATTTTTCAACTATCAATTGAGCCACTTTCATGGACTGGGTGACAACATCTGCCCACCTGCATTGAACATTGCAGAGTTAGCATGCAACTTAAGGTCAAACTTTTTGATGTTGATTTTAATATCCCAGTTTGCTGTTGTGAGGACTTGACAGATGATATTTAAGTAATTCCTCTACCTATTAATGATAAGATAAGCAAAAAACGTGTTAATGGCTCTGAGAATGATGGGGGTCTGTGTAATTTGGCCCCATCCCTGTGCATGTTGTTAATATAACAGCAACTTGAGACTTCCAGAGGGAGAGGAAAGGCAATTTGCCCTCCCTCTCATATGGATAGACAATTTGCAAGGACCAGTTTGTGAGCTTTTTTGGGTCTTTTGGCATATGTACAGATAATTATAGAAGACTTATAATGGCAATAGAATAGTAGAATTATTACTATTTCGGGTTTTCACTTTGAATTGCAGGGGCAGGGCTTGTGATTTTTGAGTTTTGGGACTACTTTCAGGAGGGGTTAGTTGTATCTTTGGGGATTTGAAAGAAATATTCATTTTTTATGAATGCATCCAATGAACTGGTTGGTTACTAGAACCTGAGCACCTCAAAGCTCTTTTTTGCAGCTCCTGGGAGCCTTTCCCTAGTCAATTTAAACAAAAATAATAATAGTACACTGCAAAAGCCCACATTACTCCCATTGATAATAATTGCAAGACAATGAAGACTTACTAGTATAGATATCTTAAAATACATATATCTAAAAGATGTCAAGAGGTATCACTCTCGAGGTGCCTATATTGGATTTGTGGCATAGGCTACATAGGTGCCTTGAGATAAATATCTTGGTGCGTCTTTAGGTAGATGTATTTAAGATATCTAAGCCAGTTTATTAGATTTATTAGGTCTGATGTGCAAATGGCCCTCAAATTTATGTTAAAGGATTTTTATTACCCACTTATTCCATTATAAGTTATAACCCCCTTGCTGACATTGTAGTTATGCCTCTCAAAATAATAACACATATACTCAGCAAGAGCTTTGAAAATAAATAAAAAATACTGAAGGTGAAAAGCCCAAAATGGTGGATTTTCTAAAATATCACCCTTCCTCCCTCATACTAACAAATGCTTAAAGGTGATTGTCTGTTTTATGGGTTCCCTTGCCTTGTAATTACTAGTATGAGTTAAAGCTCAGGAAAAATGACCATGCATGGGAAATAGTGATCATGGTGATGACTTGAGTATTAAATATAAAATTATCATGGAAAACCCCACAAAAATAAAAATATCTAAAGATAAAATAAGTTTGAAGTTATGGGTTAATGTAATCATAAAAACCAACAGATTTGAAAATTCTACAAAGAATGGATACCTTGCCCATTCACAGTTGGGACTTTGAATGGAAATACCAACGATAATAGAGTCACATATTGAAATATACCAAGTTTTTGAAACTTTGGGAGTATTCTGTGACTATGGTTTAAAAATAGGATGCTCTAGAATGCAAAGCACTCTTTATATGCCTTCAGACAGTTCGGTCAATTTGTCACATCTTCTCACTGCTCCAATTAATACAATTACATGTTCATAAAAGCAATGAGACCATATAAATAGAACTTCATGCTTTCAGTATTTTCATATTTTCTCTATTTACTTTTCTACTTATCAAGATATGAAAAAATCTCATGTATTCTTGAATGCAAAAGAAAATTTCAAAACTGCCTCTAAAACGGGAAGTTTTATGATACCGTGTACTTCAGGATTGGCATTTAGATTAAGAACTGTCTCAAGCACTGTCTTTTCTGATGCATCTCCTGGTAAGTCTATATTAATGGATTTTATGCCAACCTCTGCACATGCTTTTCTCTTCATGCGCACATAGGTTTGGGAATCTTTCCTTTCACCCACAATGACAACTGCCAATCCAGGAACCTTCAGAATTTGAGGCATATACCAAATGTTAATTGCATACTCTGGAAGACGTATGAATAGCAATCTCCATACGTAAGTCTAGAATACATTTCAATGCCATCTTCCAACTCAATTAAAATCTATAAAAAATATTTATCCAATCAATTTGAACTTAATATGTGCAATAGAGCCAGAAACTACTCAATCCTGAGCTGTTATATTTAGCTTATCTACAATTTATCAAACACAATAGGTATACAAGGGAAAAATTCAACAAATATATGCCAAACTACAACAGTGATTGAAGCTAACAAGGGACAAATACTATAGTCAGTTTCAAACCTATTGTTAATCAACTTCACAAGCAGGCATTGAACTAAATAATTTATTTTACAAAGAACAAAAATCCTTCATGGCAACAGAGAAAAAACAAGGAAAATTGACTAATGGAACCCTGTTTCACTTCAGACATTAAAGAAATGCAGGAACTGCGGCTCTTAAAGATTCATTGACCAGCTGACAAATGTAAAATTTTATTCATATGTTGCATGATTTTTTCAAAAGGATAAACCATTTCAAACTGCATTTGTTTCACAAGGACATCAAATTAGAATAGGATGAACTAGCCCACCAAAATCAAAACTGGGTCATCTTGTTTGTAAGTGCAAACAATTATCACAAGGCCACAGCTTGGGAAACATTTTAAGCAATTTAATATACAAGTAGAAAATTCAGAATTTATTGCAAGGTCCTAGCATATTATCTTATCCAGCGTTAGATCAAAATCAGATGGAGAGGAATTATCTTGTCCAGCATGAGATCAAAATCGAATGGAGGGGAATAAGACTTTTAAGCCTCAGTAAGAGAGTATAAGAAAGCCATTCAAACTAAGATCTTGTTTGATTCCATTTTCACATAAAAATTCCTTTTTTAAAAAAATTGTCAAGAGCTTTGTATTCTACATAGAAAAAAAAATCACAACCAACAGGACAGCTCATGAACAATAAAAATATGAGCTTCCAAGCCAGTGTACATTAAAATGAGCCTTCAAGCCAGAGTAGCTAAGCCAAGAAAGGAAGATCAATTAAGGATCAACTGGGTATATAGGTCACTAACAGCATTAAAACCAAAGAAGAAAAACCATACAAAAATGTAAAAACAAAATTCTACATGTGGAAGAAAAACTAATATATTATGGGAAGCCCTGATTAAAATATACAAAATCTTGGGGTCAAATTGTTTTATCTGATTCCTGCATCACCTCCAAAAAAGCTACTGATTGCCAATTAAGGCCTGAAACATGAAATATACCGAGCCAAATTTTTTCGTTTTTAAATAACAGATTACAACATTCAAGCAAGTGCACCCGTTAAGGTTAGATGGACAAACCGAAACGTGCATGAAAGTAAACTCAAGATACAGAAGGGAACTCAACGTCAAGTATGTGCTACCCAATCCAATGCGGAGTGAGGGGCGACCATATGACGGAGTGGAAACAAACTACTGCTTGAAAGAAAATGCTGAAAGCAAAAGACTCTCAACACCCAGGATGTGCTTTCTAACCCAGTATGGGATAGTAGCGACCATAGGGCGGAGATGGATTACATACGATATCAAAATGCTGAAAGAGAGAACATTACAATCTGACTGAGCAAGAATCTAAGACCGACAGTACTACTGCCAGCATACAATTTGAAAGATTACAACTTGCTTATCAATTACAATTCAACATATGTGAGACTTGCAATAATATTAGAACATTCCTTTGCTGAGAAAAGATACTGAAAATGAAGGATTTAATTAATAGATCCAACCTCTTTGAAGCTTGCCCACCAACTATGAAGTATGCCGCAAGATCTCAGGATCCTTTCACACCCGTCAAGAACAAGATGCAGATTTCTTCAATCTGCCTGACAGACCTGTGTTTTTCACCATAGAACAGCACATAGAAAATCCTTGGAAAGTTCGTATCTCCCTTAAAACTAAATCAAACAATCTAAAATTGAATGCAAAACTCAAGTAAGATGATGGCGACCAGCTTAGGAACAAGAAACTGAACCAAATATCAGATTATATTTAATGGCACGAATCCCAAGAATCTGCAGAAGGTACGGCCTAGCTACAGGGGCGATTTTCAATTATAAAATCTGACAAAGCTTCAAAAAATCTATATCCTTGCACAATGAGGCGCCTAGTCTAGACCAATGCATTTATGCAATACCCATAAGACATATTTTTGTATTTTTGGAAATATGAATGAAATACTAAGTCTGCTGTAGCTAACGTGCTAAAATCAGAAACCCTCTAACATGCAAGATCTGAAACTAACAATACTAATGCAGATTACAATGCACGGAATACAATAAATTCACAACTAGACTAAATTCATCACTAGTCGTTGTCTTACAAACGAGAAGAGATGCCCAATGGTTAGGAGGTCTTCATCCCTCGAAGTGATCCAGATTCAATCCGGCAGCATAACGGTGTATTTTCCAAGATAACCCCAAATGATCCACCAAGACTCCTCTTTATAACTTTCAATTGACTCTGCACAACCCTAAAATCAGCTTTTAGGTCAAACTTATCCTTCTCAAGTTTTGGCGTACTTTCTCCTTCAATACTTTAATAAATGATATTTTAATTAAAACACCATTCTTTGATAAATGCGCCCATCATACCCTGTTTTGACTTTGCAATAATTATAATATTCTTTTAATGAGGGCGCTACCCTCAATGACCACTTTTAAACACAACGTTAAGTCATTAACTCTAGTGCCAAGGTCAACGTTGAAATATAATAATTAAAACGTGACTTAAATTGGAATGACTTAGCTTATTTCTCCGAGAATGCCCTGAAGCCAAAACTGATGAAGTCAACTGATCAAATCTGAAACCGGAAGTCAACCAACCTGAGCATATCTGGAAACTGCCAAAAATAGAATTTACTAAAAATAGTAAATTCCAAAAAGTACTCTGAATGCTGAGACGAGCATATCACTGCGAAGCCCTCTGAAAACCCAGAAAGAATCCGCCATTAAAACTATCATCTCCGACCAAAGACCTCCTCAAAATTAGGAAACCCTAATTTTAACTTCCGACTAGCCTCCGGGTTCCCAAGAAAAGGCTAACGGTCACTGAAACAGTCAGGCTTGAAAAGGGGACATTACAGTCCGCCCTCCCCAAGATTGCTTGTCCTCAAGCAATTGCAAACTAGGATGCTGCAATATCTCATCACTTTCCCACGTTGCATCCTCCATAGGCAGGTTCCTCCACTTTACCAAACATTCTCTGATAGTTCTATTCCTCAAAGAACGTTCTCTGACATCAAGTATCTCCTCGGGAATTAGAACCAACTGTCCTTCTTCATCCAACGGTGGCAACTGTGAAGAAGCAACCACATTGTGTCCAAGTGCCTTCTTGAGGCGAGACACGTGGAAGACGTTATGCACTCGCTATCTGAAGGTAGCTCTAATTCATAAGCTACTGCCCCAACCTTTCTGATGACCCTAAACGGCCCATAGAAGCGAGGTTTGAGCTTCTCAGCTCCACTCTTCTTGAGAGTTGACTGTCTGTAAGGTTGTAAGCGGAGATAGACCATATCCCCAACCTCAAAAAAACGCTCTACACGCTTCTGATCAGCATACAACTTCTGCTGATTTTGTGCAATCTGCAAATTATCCTTCAAGGATCTCATTATGTCCTGACTATGCTGCAACAAATCCTTGGCCAATGGTGCTTTGCTGTCACCAAACACCAAATCTGCAAAGCTGGGTGCTTCATACCCATAAAGTGCCAAGAAAGGAGACATTTTGATTGACATATGGAAGGTAGAGTTGTAGCAGTACTCGCCTATATGCAGCCACTTAACCCAAGCTTTCTGCTGTTCGGACACATAATTTCTCAAGTAGCCTTCCAACCACTTGTTCACCACCTCTGTTTGCCCATCGGTTTGAGGGTGATAACTCGTGCTTGGAGTGAGCACAGTACCACTCATTCTGAACACTTCCTGCCAAAAGGTACTTAGGAACTTACTGTCCCTATCACTTACAATATTCTTTGGCAAACCATGAAGTCTAAACACTTCTCGAAAAAACAAATCTGCAACTTGGGCTGCAGTAAAAGTGCTGGTAATGGCAAAGAAATGAGCAAACTTGGTTAATCTGTCAACTACCACATAAATGCAATCCTTCCCTTGAGCCTTGGGCAACCCAGTGATGAAATCCATTGAAATGCTTTCCCATTTTTGATTGGGAATTGGAAGTGGTTGCAGCAAACCGGCTGGCAATGTATGCTCATTTTTATTTGCTTGACAAACAGGACATTCCTGAATGTAGCGTTGAACCTCCCTCTTCAAACCTTTCCAAGAAAACCTTTCTCGGATCTGCCTATAGGTCTTAAAAAAACCTTGGTGACCAGCAACCGGAATGTCATGAAAGTTCAAAAGAATCTTCTTCTTGAGCTTAGAATCAGCCACCAGAAAGATTCTTCCCTTATACTGAATCAATCCCTCAACCACCTGGTACTTTTCATCATGGAAAGTACCTTCCAGAATGCTGGTTGCAAACTGATTTTTGGCATAATCAGCAAGCAACATGTCTCTCCAATCTGCAGTAAGCCCACACAATGAGCTAAGATGAGGCCTTCTGGAGAGAGCATCGGCCACGACATTATTTTTTCCTTTGACATATTCAATGTCAAAGTCGTAAGCTTGAAGCTTACTCACCCATTTTTGTTGCCTCTCATTTAAATCCTTCTGGTGCATAAAATGCTTGAGGCTATTGTGGTCTGTTTTAACCACGAACTTATTCCCCACCAAGTACTGTCGGAACTTGGCTAATGCATGCATAATGGCAAGCATTTCTTTGTCATAAATTGAATATGACCTTTCCACACCCCTTCATTTTCGGCTTTCAAACACAATAGGGTGTTTGTCTTGCATCAGGACAGCACCAACTCCTTCACCCGATGCATCACACTGCAGCTCGAATGGCTTGGAGAAATCAGGGATAGCCAAAACTGGGCACGAGCTCATGATCTTCTTAAATTTGTCAAAAACAACTTGAGCCTTTTCTGACCAAACAAAGGCTCCCTTTTTGGTGAGATCAGTAAGGGGAGCCGCATTCTGAGAATACCCCTTAACAAACCTCTGATAGAAACCACAAAGGCCCAAAAAACCTTTCAACTGTGTCAAACTTTCAGGTGGTGGCCAATCAACCACGGCTTTGATCTTCTCCGGATCCACCTTTACTCCCTCAGCACTGATTATGTGGCCAAGGTATAATAACTCCACCATTCCAAATTCACATTTGGAAGCCTTTGTGAACAAACTCTCAGATTCCATGATACTAAGCACTTCCTCCAAGTGCTTGAGGTGATCTTCCCAAGTCTTGCTGTAGATCAGAATGTCGTCAAAAAATATCCGCACAAACCGCCTTAACTGATTCTGAAACACACGGTTCATGCAAGACTGAAAGGTGGCCGGTGCATTAGTCAAACCAAATGGCATGACTAAGAATTCGAAGTGGCCATAGTGACATCTGAAAGCTGTCTTTTCCACATCTGATCCCCTCATCCTTATCTGATGGTAACCGGATCTTAGATCAATCTTTGAGAAGAACTTAGCCCCATGTAGCTCATCAATGAGCTCATCTATTCTGGGAATGGGGTATCTATTCTTGATAGTGCTTTGGTTCAAAGCACGATAGTCGACGCACATGCGCATGGTACCATCCTTCTTCTTTACAAGAACCACTGCAGAAGCAAAGGGGCTCTTGCTTGGGCGTATGAAACCCATCTCCAAAAGTTCTCGGATATTCTTCTCAATCTCATCCTTTTGCCTCTTCGGATACCGGTATGGAGTTGTGATCACCGGTTTAGCTCCTTCCTTGAGCTCTATGATGTGTTATGAACCTCGATCAGGAGGAGGTCCAGGAGGTAAATCAGCAAACACTTTACTCTTTTTGGTGAGTAAAGATTGGATATCAGGAGGATGCTCTACTTTAGTTTCAGCTGGACTTGCTGGAAGAATCATGCACTCAGCAGCCCATTCCACTTGATCATGACGGATCAACTTCGCCATCCTCTTGAATGATACAATCCGAGGGCCACCATTTGACATTCCTCTCAACACCACCTTCTTCCCATCGGATTGAAACTTCAACTCCATAGTTTGCAGATTTAGAGAGATCTCTCCAAGAGATCGCAGCCATTGAATGCCAAGGACATCATCCATATCTCCAATACTGACCACATAGAAGTCATCCTTGACTTCGTAATTGCCCAATTGCATTGACATGTTCGGAATCCTCTTGGTGCATGAGATGTGAAACCCACCCGCAACCATAACTCTGAACCCTTCAAAGTCTTCTGTTTGCAATCCTTTCTTTGCCACCACAACTTCGTCTATGAAGTTATGTGTTGCACCAGTGTCAATCAAAGCAACAATACGTTGCCCTTTGATCATTCCCCGAACTTTAAAGGACTCATTTTTTTGGAAGCTCGAAAGCTGAGCCAATGTACCACCACTTTCTTTTTCACCTTCAGACTCTTCTGGAGTATTTTCTTCATCGCTGTCCTCAAAGTCAGCTTGCTGATCAAAAAGATCAGAATTGCTTTCATCAGCTGTGTAGAACTCAATTTGATGAATTTTAGCTCCCTTTGGGCACACATGATCTTGTGACCATTTTTCCCAACAACGGAAACATAAACCTTTCCTACGGAGTTCATTGATAGTTTCTGGATCCAATCTTGAGCCAGGAGGGTTCTGTGGTTTAAACTCCTTATGGTGAGGCTTCTGATGAAACTTTTTCCCTCTATCTCCTTTGTGAAAAGCTGGTTTGGAATGGAACTTTGCTTTGGGAGCAGCCCACTCCATGTTTCTAGCCTTTTTCATTGCTTCTTGTAGGGACGGTGGATCAAAAGCTTTGATCCAACCCTTGATTGGCTCCATCAATCCTTCAGTGAATAGGATTACTAATCTTCTTTCTGTGATTCCAGTGACCATAACTGAAAGTCTTTGAAACTCAGCTATGTAGGCATCCACAGTGCCATATTGTCTCAACTGTGCCAACTCCCTAAAATGCACTTCTGGGTCCTTCTTCTCGAACCTCTCAATGAGTCTATTGGTGAACTCATCGTAGCTAGTGATAGACCCATGACCTAAGGTGACTAGGCCATGGTACCACCATTCATGCGCCACCCCATCTAGGTGTAGCGTAGTGAATCTAATCGCTTCTTCTTCAGCCATTGGCCTAAGTGCCAAATAGTTGTCTAGTTTTTGTAACCAAGCTCGAGCAGAATTATTATCGCTTCCATCAAAATGGGCAAGCGTAACCTTGTTGAGAGCTTGATTCCAATCTCCTTGTGCTGGGTTTCTTCTTTGATCATAGTTTCTCCCTTGGCCTCTATCCTTCCTTCTATACTCCATGTAATCATTGAAGGACATGTCAATTTTTACTTCATCAGGAAGGGTGTCATACTCTGTTCGGCCTATCCTCACCCTCTCCAAGGATGAAACATTTTCTTCAGGATCAGGCTGTGGTATTGCTGGTGTCAAAAACGTGGGTTTGAATGGTCTCGCAGAAATGTGAGTGTTGCTCACTGCAGGTTGGGCAACATGACCATTGTGTGGATTGGAAGCACTGTGCTCCCCGGTATGCCCTGTATTGTGTTGTGGAATATTGGGACCCAATCTCCCCAACAGGAGAGAAAACATATCCATCATGGCATCCATCTTCTTATCGAGTCCTTGACCCAAATTGGCTGAATTGTCTATACCCTTCCCACTGTCACCTCTGTTGCCAGAACTTCTTTCATTATCCCCCATTTCTGTTTCTTGTGAAGGCTCCCAATTAGCCCTCAAAACCTCGGAAGCTGTGTGACCTTCTGGGGCTTGATGCAACTGTGTCTGAACTGTACCTCTCTTGTATACCCTTGCCAAATACCTCTGTTCTCTGTCACTCATAGAAATCTGATTTCACAGGATGGCAGGATGCGTGGCTCTGATACCACTGAAATATACCGAGCCAAATTTTTCGTTTT